>VXAK01019767.1:0-20650 GCA_013399435.1 Arenaria interpres
ATGCATACACAAATGCTAGAACACAATACGTAGCCTATCTGTTCATGCTACATGAATTTACTAACTACCCAGAAATTATCTAGCTAGCAGTGATCGGTGATTTGTATTTTATCGAAAGCACAATATATATGTAAAATCAAATTTTGTACCTACTAAAAATATGAAATACGTACACAGTAGAGACAAAACTGTTACAGCTGTATATCTGTTGTAAGAAATAATTTGGCATTTAACTCTTTTTTCGTTTCTGGTTTTGACTACAGAATATTAATACAAAGTTAATTGAACATGCTAGTTTACAAAGGGGACTACAAAAAAGGTATACTTAATTTTTTGTTTCATGTTTTGCACATATCTTCACTGTTGCTGGCAGCTCCACTAATTTTGAATTCACCCCATTATGGAACATGTTTATATAGGTTCACTTATTTTGTGATGACTGAATGTGGCACATATACATAAGAGTTTCAATTATCCTAAATTATGCCTGTGATTTAATTTCATATATCACCTATCACAGATCCAATTGCTTTACATTTCAAAATGACTTACAGGAAAAAATACCATGTAAGATTTGAAGAGATGAGATAGGAGGACAGTAGCTCAGACTGAACTTCTGAGAATCACTGTAAAACTACTTCCCTAACAAATCTTGATATTAAATGCTTGCATTCCAAAACATGGTAATGACTAGTTTTGGTTGATGACTTATGAGACACATTCAGCAATATGTAACAGGAAAAGATTAATTTTCCTTTGTCAAATGCCAAAGGCTTTGATCACTCTGGAAATGGATTATGTAGTTAATCCACGAAAGGATTATGGAAAAGGAGAACTATTCCTGCACCACAGGAATACAGATATTAAAAATTAGTAGTAAACGATATGCTGTTATACAAATATTTATTTTCTCAAGTAAGTCAGATGTTTAGCAGTGCTGCTGCAGTAACGGCACATTTCATGATTTCATCTCTTTCTTTTTGGAGAGAAATGAAACAGATTAAACAAAGCATTCCCAAAAGCCCTCAGTTGCTTTTTTTTAATTACCTACATTCAGACTGGCTATGTTATTAGTTGTGCTGCCTTCTGGAGTAAGTGAGGCTGGGTAAGGCAGGTATAAAGCCTAACAATTGCTGTTTCATACACTTGGTTTCAAATGCCCCTGAGTTTTAGAAGTAAGACATTTTAAAGAGAATCACTCATTCAACTCCGTACTGAAGGTGTAAGACTAATATTTTGAAAACCTCTAATTCAAAGACCTGTTATCTTTGCTTGACCTTATTTCCTGTCATTGGCAAGAAGCGAGTTGCTTCTATTCACTCTAATAGCCATATAGTATAACCCTTGCTGTGAACAACTGCTATTTATGCATCCCTTTGTAGAACGCTCCAATCTTGGGAAGTCGTACGTCTGCCTCAGAAGGGTCATTTACAAACAGCCTCTTGTTTGACCTAAGGGGAACATTGCTTTGCCTTGCCCTCTGCTTTTTCCCTTGAATACTGTACTTCCTTCCTCTCCCGTTTAACTTGGCACAGATGGTTCTGGGGCTCAAAACCAGGTGTCTAAGTCTGAAGTCATCTGCAGAAGTGTTTACCTTCTTATAATTTTTAGCTGGATTTCAGAAGTTATAAAAATGTAATTATTTTCCTTTGAGGAGGAAAAACCTATTTATCATGGCTTCTTTCCATTTTGTAAACAAAAGATTTCAGTGCCTTCTCAGATGTACTTATCATCTGACCAAATATGAGTCCAAGTCACATACTTACTCCCTTTTCCAGAAAATTACTAATGAGAAAAGTGATTGATTAAAAAAATATAAAAAACCGAATAGTAGGAATCTGCATCTGAAGAATTATAAACCTTTTCCACTATTAAAGGAATGGCTAATATACAAATTACAGAAGGTATTTTACAAGTGAGTCCAAGCATGAAAAGTTTTTGAAGCCTCTCTAATTTTCAATTCTATTTTTTTCAATATTATACAGATAGATTTCTGTAGGTAATCATACCTGCTTGAGGGTGTCCATAGCAGAAAGAGAGAAAATTCCTCTTTTTCCTTCTCAATTCTGTTGTGCTTCACAAAGACCTAGATCTCAAAAGAACATAAAATCATAAAATGATACAGAAATGAAGGCATTAGCGTATACATTAAGGCATT
The DNA here is from genome assembly GCA_013399435.1 of Arenaria interpres. NCBI lineage: Eukaryota > Metazoa > Chordata > Aves > Charadriiformes > Scolopacidae > Arenaria > Arenaria interpres. The sequence continues at coordinate 2,159 of VXAK01019767.1, forward strand.
CGTATATACATAATCTCTATGTAATTCGGAGAATATTAATATTTCTTGAAACATGTTTTTCTTTTAGGACAGATAATTATGCCAGGTCCCTATTACAGAGATTTAATCAATCACTAAATAAAGACAGTATTTTTGCACAACTGTAGTCATGCGTATTTTTTCATCAGCGTTGAAAGAATTTCATCATTTTGATTCTGAGCGGAGAAACCAACAGACAAAAAAGCAAGTCAGGCAAGCATTAAAAAAAAGAATATCCTGCTACTGCATTCTACCCCCTCTGTTCTGTGGGAATTAGCTATTGGATATCGCACAGAGGCACCACAAAGCGACACCTGTTAACAAGCCCATCATCCCCATCTGAAATGCAGACATGTCACATTTTTCCTGACAAGTTAAGAATTGTTTTGTAGGAAATTGTACAAACTAACACATGAAGCTCAGCTCTACCAGTGAGAATTCAGAACTAATACATCAGAGTGGGTGAGACATTTTATGATGGCTCATTTTGAGAAAATAACAATTTCTGGGCACAGGGAAAGCCTGCAGCGGAGCACGAGATGTTGTGCTCCCTAAGTGGTGGTTAGTTCAGGTAGAGAAGGTAGGAGCTGAGGGAGTTGTGAGGAGGATGAGAATTTTGCTGGGGGGGAGGTGCTGAAAGGAAGAATATTTGGTCAGAGGTGGTTAAAAAAGAAATTACTGCTGCCATTCCTCAGTGATCAGTTTTGTGACCATCTCATTTCCTAAGACGACAAAAAGCCAGAGGATGGTGGTGTCCAAAAGAGAACGAGCAGAATGGCACACTGGAAAAACAGATGCTCTTGAAGACTACAGTAGCAAAACTGGGATGAAAAGTAATATATGAAGTACAAGTGTATATTTAGTGACTAAGAACAAGAATTTAAATTAGACTAAAGGTGTCATCAACTGGAAACAACAGAAAGGGAAAAAAAATAAAAATCAGGAGGTATTACCTGATCATGGAAAGACTGAGTCGCCAACATGATATGGCTGTATAAAGCGGAAAGTGATGCTGGAATATATGAGGCAAGGCATTTCCAGTGGAAATAGTCAAATATTCGTAACACTGGAGAAGGTGTTGTTTGAGCCTCATCTGGAATGCTGTTCACATTAGCCCACATTTATATTAATCTTTGTTCAAAATCGAATGATGGAAGAGAAGACTTGCTGCACTGTCAGGATCCTGAAGAAGAGAATGAAAAGGCTTGTGTGGTGCAATAGAGTGAAGTCTGCTGGGATGGTTCTCTATTAATAAAAGAAAAAACAGTGTCAAAAGAGGGCTCTTCTACTACAGCACTATGATAACATATATTGCTTTTGATAAAAAAATACTAGCTCTGATATAAAAATTACTATGTTGTTGCCAAACTAAAGTTATCTGTAAAATAACACCTGTAAGGTATTGACATATTAATATAGATTCTCTCAAAATTAAAATCTAGAAACAACAGTTCTTTCTCTCCTCACTTCCTCCCAGTACTTGCATCAGCAGACACTGAACTTGGCAAGAACCCCTGCACCAAGCAATAGTAATGGGAGGAATATATTGTACAAGATGTCAACCTGGTTATATTAAAGTTGTGTATATTGTTACTTCCAAAAGAAAACATACCTTAGGATGTGGTGAAGGGTAGAAAGATCTTTTCGCAGTCAGTGTGAATATTTTAGTTTCTAGTTTTTGTGGCACGTGATGACATTGTGCTAAGGAATTATTTGTCTGCCCTGTATGACTTAGTGCGCAGCCCCCTGCTGTAACTCAGACATATCACAGCTCCCTTCCAGACAAGGTGATTCTTTTACATTAATTGTACATTTGAGTAAGGAATGCAAAATTGGATCCCCATTTACTACATTGAAATAACATGAACAAACCAAATAGGGTATGAGAGAACAAGGAATTTATATTTTGCGTTAATTCAGTCCGTAGCAGAGCTGTTTTCCAGATTTAACCTTCACAGTCCAAATTCTCCTACTACTTGATAAATCACTCAGAAAGGTTCAGGTCTACAAATATCTTTTACTCAATTCCTCTTTCCAGATAGGGATAATAAAGTGGACGATGTTCGCATTCAGGCACAGAAATATTGATAGCCCATTATGAAATCTGAAGTTCTGCAGTAAACCAGCGTTGCTGCTTCTTGCCTCGCCCTTGGTGGTTTTAACTGCTATACGCAGGACCACGGTGGGCAAATGCACTCCCCAGTGCATTGATTTGTACTGTCGTGATAGGAAACAATTGAGCTCACTCACAGAGGGTAAGGCTTGAGCCTTTGGAATCAGGGTCCCTAGGAGCTTAGCTTCCATCCTTTGAAGCGTTCTCCTCTCAAAAGGTTGGGTGTTTGTTATCTAAGGTCGTAGATGGCAATGTAAGAAGCAGAGAGAGTTGAACCCATCAGCTCCACATTCATCTAGCCATCCCACCACTACGGTACCCTCAGGCTAGTCAAGCTTTCTTCAAAAGAGGTACAGCTTCACAAATGGTGTAGCCGAGGCCCTTGCTATCAGAGGAGCTCCGTTAGTGAACTCCCAAGTTAGAGTCCTGCTTCCTGGCCAGGCCAGTGAACACTTCTGACCTTGCTCTGGCACAATTGTTCCAGGCAAAGCTGAATTTCTCCCCGGAGTTGGGCACTGCGCCATGCAGCACCTGTGGCTGTTACTGCCTTCACCTGAATGTTGCCTGTTCCTGAAGGATTGGTTCAGAAGTGAAACAACTGGGTGTCAGTCTTTCTCAGTAGAACTAGACAAGCTTTTTATCTCATTATGATTTCCAGAAGCTGCTGCTGAAAGTCCACTGGATGTGAAAGCCCTCCAGAAATGAATTTCCACGCTTTTGAAGTGACATAGTTACCCCCTTAGTTTCAACCCCTTCTGCAAAGGCCTTCTGCGTAGTGGAGAAGCTGAGCAGGGACAGGCTAATGTGCAGGAGCTGGTCAGGAGGAAGGTGCAACACCACCTGTGTCCTCCAGCCTGCAACATCCACACAGATGATGCGTTTGGGTGAATAACCTCAGCTTCTGTAGAAACCACCAGCCTGGGGAGCAGAAAACACAGACAATAACTTAGAAAATCACCACCCTCTCTGTGAGGGAAAGGGTCTGATGATCAAAAATGTTTCCTATGAATTTAGCACTGTTAAGTTATCAGGATGTGAGCAGATACCATAGCCAAATAAAACCAGAGGGGATATTTTGTACCTAATATATACCCCCCCCAAAAAAACTCCTATCCTAAATGAAAAGTAATTACGCATTACATACTGACATTTTTCCTTACCTCATCTGCACTTTCAATTGAAAACAATTAGCCAGGTAAACTATCATTACTAATGTTGCCCAAATACTGCGTATATTACTGGTTGCACAGAAGCTGTGAAAGAACAGTCAGCCTTTTATCTGAAAAACCTGACCTAGTGATCACTTCCTACTACCGTAAAATGCTGCTGTTGTGGGATTACCAGCCCAAGTCAGGTCCTGTGCCTGCACTGTTGGCAGGCAGAGCAGAGCCTCCCGTCATGGGGCAGAAAGAAGGAATATGTAATAATTCTGACACAGCTCCCCTTACAACAAGCTGACAGTTTGTGTAAGCCCAGGAACTTGCCTTCCAATGAATCCCATCTATTGCTCTTCTCACAATTTAACAGACCTCTGATATTGCTACCCTAATTTTACAGTCGAATTAAAATAAAATATGTGTAAACAGAGTTTACATGAAACAGTGAACAAACCAGTTTGTTTTGTTCCCTCTTTTTTTTTTTTTTTGTGAAGATGTGTGTAAAAGACTAACAGAAACAAACATTTCTCCTTCCCCAAAACAAGTCAATGACTCCATTTCTCTGCCTGATGAGATGAAAAGCTACAAGAAACTAAGAGGGGATCCAGTGTCATCGCTCAAGGCACTTCTGGAAGATGCTCCTAGTGACGAGCACAGAAAGAACCTACATAGAACAAAACAGATGAAAATCTAGCACAGAAAATAAGCAGAGCTCTGTACTCAAGCCGTTGACATGAAAGAGCTGTTGGTGCAGGTTTGGCCACACCAGCATTTTGGGCACTGACTTGGCCCGTACGCACCAGCACAACAGGCAACCTCTTCTTCCTAGTGCTAGGACATACTGAGAACAACTTTGAACAGAGGAGGTTTAATGGTCAGGGACACCTGAACAATGCTTAAGACATGGTTTTGGTCCCGTTGCTGCATTGTACACCAATGATAGTAACACCCACCATCCCGTGACGAGTCTTCATAGCTCTTATGCTTTCCAAGGAAGAAAACCCACTTTCTGCAGGGGCAGAGAGAGATGCAGAGACATACTGAAGGTGACAAGCAAGGAATCAGCACCCCCAGGAAGGCAGCTCAAGCCCCAGCTGAGCAGTCTGGGACCTACTCAGAATATGTGGAAACCTCTTTTCTCAGGGGTAAAGACTGGTGAGAAGGGCACACGTTTTGTCAATGGGTAGTGCTGCACTCCATGTCAAAGCTGTGCTATAATTGGCATCCAGCAGCCTCCACATAAGGCCACATGGTTAGAAGAAATTGCTAAATTGTTTGACTTGTGAACCTAGTTTGAAATGCTAACTGCAGAGTATTTGTCTGAGTGATAAACTCTTTAAGGAGAAACCTTTGATCTCCAGTCAAGTAAAGACCCTTAAAAGTCCTGGAGTCTGGAGCTGCCAGCCCTAAAGACCTTTGTTTGCAGCCATCACTGGGAGGGGGGGCGGGAAGAGCATTTTGCGCAGTGATTGCCCAGAAGTTTGGCTTTGCTTGTAAAGCTGGAAGGTGAAAGGCGGTGCAGCTCCCTTTCCTCCCCCCAGCAGAAAAAGGCTGTTGGGCTTTATGGTGGAAGGCAGTCCTTAACTTTAAACCAATGACTTGGGTTTAGCACAGGAGATTGTAATCTGCAAAAAAAAAAAAAGGTTTATAGACAGTGAATCTTCTTGTTCATGAAAAATATTTTTAAGGTCAAATTTGAAGTGGCCTGTGATGTTCTTAAGCACAACACACTGAAATACGTGGTTGGTTTCTAGCGCTGAAAGGGAACGATTCAATCTGCGTGTTAGTTCTGATGGAGACACTGAGTCACTTTGTCACCCAGTTCAGACCAAGGGGCCAGAGCCTGCCCGGGTGCTCACTGTCACCCCCAGTGTCACCCCAGGGAACTCAGCAGCGCCAGTGCCCACACCCCTGTCCCCAGAGCGAGGGACAGCCGGACCATACCCCAACTCTCCTGCCACCACACAGGCAGTCCCTTGGGGAGCAGGGTGACTAACCTTGTCTGCCTCCTGAGTTTACTAATGGATAGCATTATTAATTTCCAAAATTTCTCAAAACAATTCTACCAGGAGTTGGTAAGGCCCAAGTGTCACTGCTCCTGCCTCCTGTGTCCTTTCACCCCCCCCCACCCCCACACCCCCAGACAAAAGTTCACAGCTGACTAGCAGTGTCTGCGAACGGCAGATCTTTTACTGCGGGCTGTAGCCTCGGCTGAGCTCCCAAATGGGATGGTGTTGCTTGATGGGGTCATCTGTTTACTTAAAACAGGGCTGGGATCAAAAGTTCATTTTCATAGACCATTAAAGGGCAGTGATATATTAACAACTTCAGCCACTGCTGAGCTGCTGGATGTGACTCGTGGGTGAATGACACCGTATGCCAGCCACACTCTTTCTCACAAGATTTATTTCAGGTCCCCTCCCTACACCTCTCGGGGAATATGGAAACAGCCATCTTCCACACCAGTCTGGAAGGTGTACCTGTAGGCGCTCTCTGACACGTTATCTTCCCCTCAGAGGTCACGGGTGATTCACTAGAGCGTATTTACAGACATCTCACCAGCCACTTGGATTTGTTTCAATGAATCAGTAACGCTCAATTTCTGACCAGCAGTTTTACTCATTTTCCACTTTTTTTTGTCACAAGGAAAACTCTGAGATACTTACTGCTTGTGGAGCATTAAATACTAAAGTCAGCACTTGTGATCTGGGCAGAGGACAAGGGAGAGAGGGAAAAAAATAATGAGAAAGGGTGAAAATTTAAGTCATTTTCAAGTGTTCAGACAGCAGAACTGAGAAAGTGAGCAAAAATTCACATCGCTTCCATCAGGCGGCCCCCTGAAGAGTGGAAGAAATATGACAGTGAATGATTTTTGGTGTAAAAGCCTGAGCTATTTAGGCTTTTAAATTATTTGACAGTGTTTTTCCCAATTAACCATAAAAGCTCCAGTCCAATTGAGAACCAAGGCAAATTTCTACAGGAAACACAAAGGCAGGCTTCCTTAAACAAACAGGGACACTGAGAGCGTGCAGCTGACTGACACATCTGCTGAGGGCCCAGCATCTGGCTGTAAAAAAGGCATTTTCTCCTGAAAAAGTGTAATTTCTTTTCCCCCTCTCTCATGGCATGTTTAAACAAGAAAGAGTAAGGACCCAGGTCACCAAATCCCAGCCTCCAGCACAAGCCACCCAGGGCACAGCCACCTCCAGGAAGACGAGGAGCCCTGTCTGCAGCTTCAGCCCCATCCTTCCCACCCAGGACATGTCCTATGCAGCTCGCCAGCCCCACTCCAAAAGCCAAAGCCTCGGGTCTGTAATGACACCTCCTAAGGTCTTTGCTCAACTCGATGGTGTTTCTCCCTCTGTAGTATGGTCTGTTTTGCCTACCCCATCAAATCCATTTGAAAATGCCAAGGAATGGTGTAACCAGTGCCAGCCTCTTCTTCAACTGGAAGAAAACCAGAAAACTGGGAAGGGGAAGCAGGAAACTCTTGTGCCCTGGGCAGCACCAGCACTGCTTAAGGGACTTCTGCTACGGTCTATAGATCACACAAGTGTCTGGTGGCACCCATTAACTGCTTTCAGCATAACAATGGCTCTTTCTCATCACTGCCCATCCTCCCTGTCCCAGTTAAATGAGCTATTTCCCAGACAAATAAAGACTGGAGAGACTGCCTTCACCGGGGGTGAACTGGGCAAGGGCATTCAGATGGGAGCCTACTGAGAGGTGGGGAAACCCTGAGCACTGCTGTGGGAAATAAAGGGAAAGGCAAAGCCTGGAACAGGGGAGAGAGGCACAGGGGGCATGAGGGGACATAAAAGCACATGTACCCTCTGTCCAGGGATCTGCAGGAGGGAAGGGAAGCCACAGTGCAGGGGCAGATGTGAGGGATCAGGGACAGGAGGATGGGAAAGGAGGAAGGTGACAGGGAGGTGGTCCTGGTGCCTGTGCTAGCTCAGCCCGTGGGACAAGTGTCCAGTAAAACCCGTGGGCAAAGGCCTTCTTCCTTCCCCACCGATGGCCCTTGTGACATACCCACGGCCTCTTTGTCCGAAGAAGTTGAGCAGATGGGAGGGCAGCCGCACTGACCTTGTCCCAGGCTGGTGGCCTGACCGTGCTCCTGCCCTGTCTCTGCTCTGGCTGCAAGGACAGCAGGTCCGATCCAGAAGCTTCTGAAATCCTCATGCTTCCTCCAGCTTTCGGGAAAAACAAGCAAACAAGGAGCAGCAGCCGGATGGGGCAGACGCTGTGCTTCAGAGGTGACAGGTCAAAATTCAGTTCCACAGTGTGTCTGTGTTTCTTCACCCAGTGTAGGTAATGTGAGAAAAAAACATTTTACATATTTCTACCCAACTTTTATAGCTACATATATAGCTATGTATAACTACACACATTTGTATAGCGTGGGTAAATATTTCTATATCTGACTGCAGGCTTCATGCTGTCAGATAAAGCTAGCAGTCACTTTTAAGGAATTCAGGAATACAAGACTGGTTAGTAATACCACTATTGTGTTTGTGCCACTTCTGCTGAAAACAACTGTTCCAAAACCACACCAGCCACCGTGATATAGCAGAGCCCAGAAATAGGGCTTTGTGAAGCATGAAGTTCAATACACAAAGAAAGAATAGCAAGAAAAAGAATTTGTTAAAAGACATTGGGCCAAATCTTTCTTTACAGCAATGTTAATTATAAGAAATGAATTCTCAAAATAATTTAAAGAAAACAACTTTGAGGCTGCATCCCTGTAAACTAGCTCAAGTGTGATAACTGTAAAATAAAAAGCTTTGGGGCCACTGTTACGGGTGTATCTGTAACTCAGCAGTGACCTCCTAAGCACCTTTGCCATGGGACCCACCAGGGGACTGAACCCACTGTTGTCCTCTCTCAGAGTCTTGTTCACAGCCCAGCTCTCCTCATCCCGGGGGTGAGAAACGAACCTCTCTGTAAAGCCTGAGGCTGCACCTTTCTTGAGACCAAGTCCTGAAGCTGTGAGCGGCGGGGCAGGAGGAGAGAACCCCCTCTGGCCCTGCATGGCCACTGGCTGGGCTGCCCCGGGCCAGTCCTGCGGAGGAGACAGGCTTAGGGCTTGCTTTTAACACAGGGGGTTCCCTGGGAAGCAGCTGGCAGGGAGAAACCTGTAGCGATGGCACCTCTTTTGCCAGCCAGAGGGCAGGGCGAGGACACACGGTGGCCGCTGGGCACCTTTGGAGAAGGTCTCTGGTTCAGTGAGGCTGGCTGTGAGGTCCGCTCAGTTTTATAGATGAGAGGTAACCCTGCGTCCTGCCCAGACCTTTCCCACTGATCCTTCCCTCCTTCTGCCTTTCCTACACGCGCCGCTGTCTCACATCCAAACCACAGAGCAGGACCTTTGGTGGTGACAGACAGCCTGACACTAAAGTGTGGCCTCATGGGCCACTGCAATGAAAATCCTGTTTAAACAGAAGTTGTTCACTGCCATCACTATACCGGAACCAGAAGACCAGCGCACCACTCTATTGTCACAACCCAGGGAAGACAGAGAGCCTCAGGGAAGACAGTGAGAGCATACTTGGGAACCTTTTGATCTCAGCCCTCCTCAAACGTGACTGCTGAAGGGATGAAGCTGGCCAGCGCTGCAATGGGGACATGCCTGGCAGGAGCTGGCTCAGCTGTTCCTCCTTCCCAGTCCAGCTGCTCCTGAGTTCCTTACTCCAGCCCTGCTGGTGCTCTGCTGGCAGGACAGGCTGGCTGGGACACGCACCCCTGCTCAGCCCTCCCACGGGAAAGGGAGCCCAGGGTGGGCAGGGGAGGAACTCCTGCAGGAGAGGGTTTCCAGAGGTTCCTCCCTTTTCTCTTCCCAGAGCACTCTCTTCAATATGCCCCTTCTTACCATTGCTGTAACTTTCTTTTCCCCTTTATGCTGTAATACTGGTGCTGAATTTTGATGAGACAAAACCAGGTGCAGCCCATGGCATTTATTTATTTAGAAGCAAATGTAACATTTTGGTAGGTATTTTGGAGTTTCAGAGAAGAATGCTAGGTCAGCTGCTTCTCTCAATCCAGAATGACTTCTTATATTTTTATGTGGTCAGTTAAAGGAGATACTTCCCCTGGATCCACAATTGTATTTTTTCTTTTAGGTATTCCAGGAACCTTTGGTCTTACATTAATGTTAGGTCTCTATATAATTCATACAGTAGCCACAGGCACAAAAAAAAAAAGTTAATTTCTTAACTGTAGCTTTCCTCTTTTTATGTTTGCAACTTCAATTAACTGTTCTAAATAACTGACAACATGGAATATAAAACATTCCTACAACAATGTAGGTCTAACAGCAATTACGTTGATTTACTCTGGACCATGTTAAGTTCAGGGAGTAGGATAAAGAGACAAGAGTTTAAAACTTCTTTCACACTGATGTAATAAATTCAGTACATTGCTTTAAAGTTAGGGCAAAATAGCTGGTAACTGAAAGTCAAAAAAAACCTTGTTTTGTTTTCCACTGTGATAGAAAACAATAGATTATGGGAAAGTTCTTCAGAAGGTGATCAGAGGAAAAGTTCACCAGCATCTATCATGAACTGTGTCTCTGTGGCCTGCTGGGATAGGAGGGAGGGACATAAAGGTGTCAGCAGTTGAACTGATACGGTAAATCACAGTTGGGCTAGTAAAGTGCAATGGCAGCCTCGTGTAAATGCCTTCAGACTTCTATTTCTTCTCTGAGGTTGTACTCGGGACATGTCCCCTCTTTGTGACCTTATCTCTGGGGCAGTGGGTTGTGCACTGGTCTCTCCTCTTTAGTTTAGGAGGACTAATCCATTTGCAGGTTAATAAAAGGTGAAAAGAACAATCACCCAGGAGCCACCAAAATAAACAAGTAGTACCTTTGACTGCTCCAGAATTCTCAGTTTTCTGCATCAGCATACTCGGCCCATCTCCTCTCTCTCCTTCTAAATACTCTGGTAACAAGTATATCTGTAAACTGTTGATTAAAAAAAAAAAAAGTATTAACAGTATGCAAAATAGGAGAATGATAAGACGATTCCATAAAAAGTGGATGGCTCCACTTTGCAGGCGTGTCACTTGTCTCTGTAAAATGTACTTTTCTGTGTATGGCCCCGTGGTTGAAGTTTGCAATTTTTTTCTGTAAATGCTGAACTGACAATTAGTGCTTTTCAGTGACCATCAAGCTCTCAGTCCCAGTTAGAGGAAAGGTTCCCTCAGACATGTCACAATTCTGAGCCATTTCATTTCATACAATGAGCAAAAAGGTCACGACATGCCATTACTTCAAGCAATCTGTTGATAAGATTAATGAACTTTTCTCTCTAACTGCCAGATTTATAATGCATGCGCTATCTTGCTGCAGTGCTCTAGGCAGCATCGTTAACATCAATAATGTATATCTAATATAACGACACCAAAGAGGAGGGGAAGTCAGGGCAAGAAGGGTGACACCAGGGTGAAAGTCACCTGTGTGTCCTGCAGCGGGGGCGCTGGGGCTGTCGCTGCTGCCCCCCCCACCTTCCCACCCTGTCTCCTGCCATTCTGATCAATGTGAAGGACAACCCACAAAAGAGGAGGCTCTTGCCAGGTCAGGGAGCCTTTTCCGATTACTTTGTGGTCCCACGGGAAGCTTTGGAGAGAGGCAACGTGTTTCACGAGTAGGTGTATGATGTGGACTTGTAACCGGGGAAAAACCCAACGCTACTTGTGCAGGCTGGCACTAATGCAGCTAGCAGGGCACTATCCAGCCCCCTCCTCCCCTTCCCATAGGATACAGGCAGGTTGTTAATTCAGAGGGGCCCAGACATAAAATAAAGGCTATTCGATAAAGCATACCACAGTCCTGTGCTTCTTTTGTCAATTAAATTAGCGAGCCAAGAAAACCAAGACCTACACCATTCCACTGCAAATTCAGGTCTAATCCTGAAAAGATGCTAGTTCTGCTGACATTTTATGTGAAAAAGCAGTATATTTCTGAGATACAGATATAGTAAATTAATATTTACCCCATACACCTAAAGCAGAAAAAAACCCAAACAGATTAAGTTGGTGCTCTTCCCTCAAAACAGTGGTTCCTGGAGGAAGCAGTTTCATTTAAAGCAGCGTTAACAGAGATGACAAAACACAATCTTGGTAGCTATGTGCCTGTGCACATCTCCTCCTTAAACTCTTAGCTGTACCTAGGCTGCTGCTCAGGACCCACATCTCTGTAACTTCACCTCCCAGCCAGCTCAGAAAGTCTCTGAGCTGCCTCCTACCTGAAGGAGTGCACATGGGACTGCCTTTTGGTGACTTATCGCTGGAGAGATTCTGTGAGGGGCCCTCAGCTCTGGAATTTATTCCCCCGCTCGCTCAAAAACAGCCTCCAACAATCTTTGACCTTCTGGGTAAGCTGTGAGGCCCAAATCCAAGGATTTGTTTTGGGAGAGGCATAAGAAAGGTTGGCACTTGTGGACGTGGTAGGAAAGCACGCTGTCAACAGCTGATTTAACCCTTGGGTTATAGTTTTCTCGTGTTGCGGCAGTTATCCTGTAAACTTCACCTGTGGAGACTTGGGCTGTCCTAAATGGTCATAAATTGGAGGGAAAAAAATGCATGGAAATAAACCAGTGTATAATTGAGTGTGTGTCTGTGAACAGAATGACCTGGCAAACAAGTACGTCATCAGTCACTTTTGCTAAAATGATCCTTCCAGCCTCACAAATCACACACATGTCCCTGGGGCACCGACAGCGTGCACAAGTGAACCAGCATTGGTGGGACTGCTGATAAAGGAACAAACAACACTTTAATTAAATAAGAATACCTAATATGTTGCCCTGCCTATGTTACAACTGCCAGGCGAGCTGTAAACACCTATTAAAATAGCACTATTATGTCCTACTACCAAACTTTCCTTGTCTGTCACCTTTTCAATATTTTAATCTGAGATTCTTTAAAAGCTGTCTCTGCTGCTCTTACTCTCTGAATGTAAACAGATTTGTTAAATATTTTATTTCTAACCCACCCACGAAGTTACATTCATTTACATAACTTAATGAAGGCTGCATTATTCATTGAACTTCTCATATAACATTTTTCATAAGACATTATTAAACAAGTGGAGTGAGCCAGTCTAGTAATGAGCCTTCTCTAAACTTGCTGCCAGTTATGTTTCCTTTCTCCTAATCTATCACTCTAACAGTTGCAACTAATAAACTTTTTGAATCTTTCCTGCTAATCTGTATATGTTTTGCATTGCATGCTGGATGTATAACTTGTCAGAGAATTTACAATACAAACCACCTGGCAAACAAAACTATCTGGACTAACAAATGCTGTCCAAAACTACCCACTCTTCTTTGTTACAATGGAGAAGGCAACTACATGCAACATAGTACCTTTAAGCCAGAAATAAAATCACTAATTTGGGGCTGGAACATACCCTGATGAGCAATACGGCCCAGACATAGGATTTGTGACTGTCTTTTGTAGTTTCAAAAACATTGCCAGAAGACACTAGATTGAAGTTTGGTTTCTGTGAATGTTCAGCAGAAACACAGCCTTGTGTAGGATCCTATAGGCTTGTATAGGATGCTGTTATGCTGCTCGAGGAAAGATGGTATGTAATAGTTTTAAGGCAAAGAAATTCTGCAATGGGTTGCTCGCACTTGGGCTACTTAAGAAATGTAAGTGCAAAACCTTAGGTATACAAGGCTTCAAATGATACTGTCCCTTCAATATGTGCTTTTATGAACCAAAAGAATAAAATCCTTTCTAGGCTCAGCTGCTGAAAGTAACACGTCCTAGTTTCACTAGCACAAAATAACTGAATCTGATCAAATTATTTTAAATCAAGTAATATTTTTGTATTTTTTTTTAATTTCCAATGAGTCATCAGCATTCATTTGCACATTTTTTCCTTATACAACCATTACCAAAATTCACTCTTACCTGTTCTGACCTTGTCTGGAAATACTATTGCCTTTCAATGAGGAATTGATTTATCAAGTAGCATTCCTCAGTGTGAATTCACACCAATATCTTTCTTTGCTATCATCTTCATTCAGGAATGAATAAAGATGTGTGTGGTTATATGAATGAATAACCATGTGTAGTTAGCGTGGCATAGAGACTTCAGAAGCTCTGAGCCCCAGAGCTGCCCCAGGCCGGCAGGAGCAATGATTCGCGTGGATTGCAGTAGCCCCCCGTGCCCTGGCAGAACCCCCAACATGCTACACACAAATCATGGCTTTTTACCCCGGGACCAAAGCACAGCATCTACTGAATAGGGTGTATTTTTTTGGAGAGGGATGTCGTCAAAGATTTTTCTTTCAAAGGACAGGTTAACTACGAGGAGGAGTAGGAAAAACCCCCAAAAGGACCAGTTGCAAGCAGGAAGCGAGTGCTCCCCTCCACATCCACAGACTCCACAGTCTGTGAGCCTTGGAGCACCAGTCGCTCACAGTGACATGGGGTAACACCCAAAATGGAGAATTGGAGCTTGGCTCTGGGAACTACCTGTCAGATGAAGCAGCTCTTTCCTCTTGCTCTTCCTTCTGTCTCCACTGCAGCCCCCAGAACAAGGTGTCCACACAGGGAGCTGGGGCCAGGACCTGGCTTGCCTGACAAACAGCAGGGTTTGGGGAGATAATTTTTCAGCAGGATCAGTTCCTGGACCCAGCATGATGGCAGGAGCAAGGGCCGGGGGTGCAGGGCAGGGGTCAGCCCCTAAAGAGCAGCTGCAGCCTCGGTGGGTGCCCCTGCCGGGCACTGCTGAGCTGGCAAAGCTGCCTGTGATGCCCCAGAGCTCACCTGGAGCTGGTCTGCAGCCAGCACCCACGCTGCCAGACACAGCTGCAGAGATTAGCAGGGGCTGTAAAACCTGCTCAAGAAGTTGGGCAAATATCTTAGCAATTAACCCGCAAGGAGCTCCATATTACTGTGGCTACATTGCTACCACCTCTCGGGAAGAGCTTGTTTAAAGGTACCTCCGAGATGCCTAAATTACACAGCAGTGACAGAGAGTTTAACTACAGAGATAAATTACTCAGGGGCAGTGCCTAACATGGGTTATGTTCTCATGATTTACAACAGCTGAGGATGTGCCCCCAGATGTCCAGACAAAATCAAATTAAGTATATGATCTTTTTCTTTTCTCTCCAAACATAAAAGCCTTGCAAACTTGACTCAAAAATAAAAAGGAACCAGAGAAATGCATGTATGACCTTAGACTTACAGTGAGTGTTCTTATTTTCTGTATTCTCCAGACAGCACTTAGAATCCCATTCTTTACAAAAACAAAATAGAAACTAAAATAATATGAAAAAAATGCAAAAAGTTCCCACATATAAAAGACTTCAATTAAAAATAAACAAACCATTCAAAGAATATCAGCATCTATTTGGCTTTGCAGAATGTTGAAATGTTAAGGAAGAAAATGCTAATGAGGGATACCAAGATAAGGGTCTTGCCGGTCTCCAGGCTTTGGATCACCTGCAAATCAGGATCAGGATTTGCAGTTTCCCACTACTATACTGGTAATAAAGGATAATGAGATTATTCATCAAGTCCCTGAAAAACATAATGGCACAAGAGATTTGCATAGTAAACATTATTTAAGATTTTAAACATTGCCAAGAAGACTCAAGCACAATCTAAAAAGAGCATCTTTTGTATTTTAAGATTAAATGAAATTGACTAAGACAAAGACTTGATAGTTACACATATATAGATGGTAGCCAAGTTCCTACATTAGAAGTTTATGTACTTAAAATGCTAACTGGAAACACATCAAATGTATTATAGAAACACTTCTTAAAAAAAAAAAAACAACCCAAAACTTCAAAGATGCTATTAAACACCTGCAGCGATTTTGAGCAAACTTAACTCCATCCCTAATTTTGACCTTAGAGAACATAATGAAAAAGTGACTTCCAGGAGCAAACAAGAAATGAAATTGGTCTATATGGTGCTGTAGGTGTTGGTGACACTGAATTACGTTGGTTTACTTGGTAGATGTTTATAGAACCAGCTTATGTTGTTTGACTTTTGAGGGAAGACTAATAGCTGTAGTAAGGGGGGGGTGAGAAAGAAGGGGGGGGAGAGCACAAAAAACCTTATGGTTAAGCCAAACCAGGGGTCATGCCTAGGGCATTTTATCTGCCCTGCTTACACACCCCCGGGGAATTGCATCTCAACAGTTGATTCCCTGTTAATCAATTCACATTAGTGCCTGCCTTTTAGTTTTCACTTTGCTGAATTCCAGGAAAGTCCTTCTTAAACCAAATGCATGATCTATCTCTGACCCAGCCAGAGACCCTGCATTTCAAGGAGAAACCACAGCAGATTTTATTTGCTCTACCAGCTAGGAAACACCTTCGCAAGTAAGGATTCAGAAGCTTCACAGCCAGCGGACTCCACGCAGGGCAAGACCCCGTGGTCCGTTCACACAGGTCAGCACTAATATGGGAGAAGACCATTAGGGAGGTTTTTTTTCCTCAACATGTTTTCTCCAGCTACAGAGAAAGAGTCACATTATGCATTATTCTTCTGCTTCCCTTTACTTTCTTATTTACTACAGCCCAAGATAAGGAGACCTTACTGTCACTTCACACTGTTTTCAGTGAGTGTGTATGTTTTTGCACAATTCCTGCCGCTTACAGGCTAAACCTTAAAACAATTTACTATTCACATGTGAGAACCACATTGCGGGTGGGAGGCAGGGGAGGGTTATCGGCACAGAAATAGCAAATAGCTCATTCAGATAAAGCAGATCTGACTCTACATCCAAACCCATTAGGCCTGTTGGTTAAGCCACTCTTCTAGCACACACAGAGGATCATCAAAAATAAACTTTATTATCAAACTTAAAATTCACACATTAAACAGATCTAGACACAAATAATACTGGAAACATTCTCAAACAATAACCATTTTAGGTAATTTGGATGAGTACCTAGTTACCACTGTTTCAAATGCCTTTAAGAATATTAATACATACACCATTGTGAAATGTCTTCAAATCCTCAGCTGGCCAGCTTTCAGTAAGATTTTTAAATACGGGAAGACTTATTTCTATAGAAATAACATTATCTAATTATGAATCAGAGACCCATAATTGTAGTGCTTGGGGAAAAAATATCATAGCCTTTTGAAATATTTAGAAGACATAAATAACTATTGTACATTTACAAGTTTAAATATTTAAAGGCCTTTGTTACTATAAAAAGTTGTTATGTACATATTAGATGCTACATAGAAATCCAGCCAGAGGCAAGCATTGAGCTCTCAGATATGGCCGCTGAAACCTACGAATTTGGTTGGCAAATTGTCCACGGGGTACACTATGGGACCCGTTTTCATTGTAGGAGGTCCATTCAGCAGCTGCCAGTCACAGCTCCGAGCCAACTCCACTGTAAATATTTTTAGAAGGACTTTTGCAAACTCTTTGCCCACGCAGCTCCTCAAGCCCCCACCAAAAGGAATGAAACTGAACCTAGAAGAATCCTCCGGAGATGGAGACATGAAGCGATCCGGGTTAAATTCATCCTTGTTGGTAAAGAGATCTGCCACGTCATGGGTATCGCAGATACTGTAAATAACATTCCAGCCCTTAGGGATCTGGTAACCCTGTCAAAAGAAGGGGAAGGAGACATGAGGCACCTTGCTGTGTTAAATAAGGTGAAGTGTCAGCGCAGGACACATCGGTGCCCCACACCTCCCTGCCTGGCTTCCCCCAGACATGGATGCACTGATGCTTTGCAGCTGCGCTGCAGAGTCCAGCCCCAGCCCCAGCCCCGCTTACGTTCAGCTCCAGGGTCTTGAGTGCAATTCGAAATCCTCCAGGAACAGGAGGGCTCAGCCTGAGGGTCTCTTTGATGACACAGCCCGTGTACTTCAGCTGCTCCAGAACCTCCATGTCCAGATGCTTCTCTTGGTTAGGACCACAGAGCAAGCCCTAGGAAGGAAGATGCTACCATGACTTTTATGGAGTGGGCAGCCGGGGCTCCTGGCACTGCAAAGCAGCTGCCCCTCAGTGAGTGACGTTTTCCTGCCACCTCTTCAAAGAAGGGTAACAACCTGGGTGAGGGGGGCCCTGTCTGGGACCCCTCTCTTGGAGGTACCTTCCCCACTGCCCACTCCTGTGAAGTGGCTCCGGGAAAGACACACACCTTCACCTGCAGCTCCTTCCTCACTTTCTGCAGGACATCGTGGTGGAGCCCGAGGAAGGCAATCAGTGACGTGGCAGCGCTTGCAGTGGTTTCATGGCCCCCAAACAGCAGCTCTGTGGCAGACTCTTTCAGCTCCTTGTATGCACAGGGCAGAGCAACACAGAAGAGGTCTTGAATGTAACATCCCCCCTGGCCCACTCCACCACCCCATCACTGCATCACTCCCAGGCTGGAGGAGATACCCAGGGGCCAGGATGGCACTGGTGCTTACACTTCCTAGGGACGTGGCCCTGGTCCTGTGCTCCCCAGCCAGCAGCCTAGTGGCATCCTCTGCAGCCCAGGGCACTGCACAAGCTGGTTCATTGTGTGGGGAGAGAGTGCTGAGCCCCCTGTTCTCTCCTTTTTCTCCCAAAATATATGCATGCTACTGACAGAGGGACTAGGGGAGAGGGATGGACCTGGCCCTGGGAAACCTCACCTGCATGTTGAGCTGCTCCCCGTTGCCCTGCGTGTGCTCCATCAGCAGCTGCAGCGCATCCTTGTAGCCACCCTCAGGCTCCTTACAGGCCATCTTGGCACGGATGTTCTCCTCGATCTTGGCATGGATGATGTTGCGTGCCCGCAAGCCCTGGCCAGGCAGCAGGGAGAGCAACGTGCGACTCTGGCCAATACTGCCATCCCTCCCACTGCCCTGGCTGCGGGGGCACCCCTCTCCTCCCGGCCTGCCGGGAGACTTACCCGGTAAAGCCCGCTGAAGGGCACATCGATGGGGAGGGAGAAGAGGTTGCGAATCATCTCCTCGAAGGCCTCCACTAGCTGCTGCTCGCCGTCTGGGCTGGCCTGGCGGGGCTGGAAGCCCAGCAGGATCCTCATGGCGATGCGAAACATGAGGCGCTTCACCTCGGGGTACACCAGCAAGCAGGGCCCGGCGGCGCACAGCCACTGTGCCAGGCAAGCGCTCACCTCCTCCTGGATGACGGGCACGTAGTGCTGTAGGGCGTCCCGGGAGAAGGCCCGCATGATCACCTGCCCGGGGGGACGAGGAGGAGGAGGAGGAGGAGGA
>VXAK01019767.1:33427-110842 GCA_013399435.1 Arenaria interpres
TAAGCCAGAGTTTCAGGTTAAGAGAATTAAACAACCCCTGCTGCACCCTCCGTGGTGAGCGATCCCCGCAGCTCAGCCCCAAGCCCCGGGCATGCTTCTGCCCCAAATAAACCCCAAACACTTCAATGGGGGGAGGAAAAAAAAAAAGGCAAAGCTAAGAAAAAAGCCTCCAAACACAGTCCTGCAGCTTTGAATCAGGCCTTTGACTCACCACTTCGGAGCTGCTGCTCAACACAAGAGCCTGCTTCTGCCAGCAGACACCATGCCTGCCCCCCAGCTCTCTCACAGACCAAAAAGCCGGACTCCCCCTCCATCACCACGGACGCAGGCCGGGCACTGCCGGGCCACTGCGGCTACCTGTGGCCCTGCTGCCACCGACGTCCATGGTGGGGTGCCCCAGCTTCCCCCTGCCTCTGAGCCCTGGCCTCATCCTGCTGCCGAGGGCCAGCGCGGGCTTGTTCTCAGGCTGCCCTGCGTTGGCCAAACCTGCTCTTAGCACCAGCGCGGGGCCCCTCTGGAAGGGCTGCCCAGCTGACACTGCCCTCCGCTCTGCTCAGCCGGGTCGTCCGTCAAACCCACAGCCCCTGCTGCACCCCTAGCGCCTGGAAAGGTGGGGAGAAACAGGATTTTCTGTAACAAAACCACCTTAAGAAACATGCTGCAGGTCATTCCAGTTTGCTATGTCTTTTCACTTTCGGCATTCTCTCCTGCTAAGCCAGAGCAGAGCTGCTGCAGCCCGGGTACAGCGGCCCCTCTGCACCCCGAGAGCCCTGCCCTGCGCAAGCTCCTCAGCCTGACAGAATGTCACCCATCGCCAGCAACGCTTGTCCCCAAAACCCTAATACCAACTTAATCACAAAATAAAAGCATACACCCGGTTCTTCACAACTTCTAATTTACACACTTTTTTTTTTTTCTCCAGATTTTTCCACTTCCTACCCCCTTTCTTACGTCATTTTCAAATAAAGTGTCCAATTTATATAAATTATTTTCTAATTAATTACTCGTTCCATATTTGTAGTATATTCTTTTATGACTAAGTGGCAATGTTTCCCAGCTTTATAACAGACCTCTGACACAGTCACCATTCTGTTGTTCCAAAGTCTCCAGGGACCTTCACACACCCCAGCGACACATACATTTTATATTTGGCTATCTCGTTTGGGTGGAAGGTGTATGAACAGCCAGAAGGCTATTCTCATTCTCTACTGACTACACATCCACGACAGCTGCCAAGGTCAATGCAAAGAGCTCTTTCTCACAAAACGCTTTTCTCAGAATGGGCACCATCCATTCTGCTACTGAGCAGGAGAGAAGAGGACATGCCTTTGGTCATTAGGCAAACAGGCTCGGGAAGGCTCTGGTAACTCCGGAATTAGTGGCATTTGTGAAACTTACGGCCCCAGTTGCTGCTGCGTTTCTTACTCCTTGCCTTACAGCTGTAGGCAGTGCCCACGGAGGCCGTACGGGACCTTCCAAAGCACCATCCGAAGAGCAGCCAGACAGGACAAGCAGACACACCGCACAAGTTGGAGGATAAGGCTGACAAACATAGGAACCCATACTACATAATCTGGAGAAATCTGGAATGTTCCTTCTCTCTCTTACAGAGAAGCAAACAATGTATTAACAAATCACCACTAATTACAGTCACACTTGCCATGGGCTCCACACAGGAGATGGTCCTTACGGAAGGACAGTGGCAATGCTCCTGCAGCAGCTGTGTTCGAAAAATCAGAGGTGAAAGATTTAATTTCTTACCCCTATTGTGACATTGAAATTGAGGATTCTGGGTAAATTCTAATCAACCCTGAAGCTCTGTCTCCTGTTTGCAGCCCAAAGTCACCGATGACTGATACAATTACAGTGCTGACAAGCTGGAAGAAACTTTCCTGCCAGTATCACAAGAGCAATTTTCATACCGCGCTTTCGGTGCTTGAATCAGCCATCTGACTGTGCTGGGACATCCCAATGACAGTAATGATGCTGGGGTGGAAGATTACACCTCGTTTGTCACCTGATCAAGCACAGGTAGGCATGTAGGGCTCTGAACAGACCATGGGGTCTGCTGCTTTTCAACACCAGGGGTAAAACAACATCCCAAGAGAACATGAAGGACACTCTGCACGCTCTAAGACCGTCCTGGCCCTGAGGAGTGGGGACCCTCAGACACTATCAGCCAGGGGGTGTACCCAGGCCCTCCTCCCTGCTCCACATGCGGTCAGAGACCTGCACACCATCAGCCTCACACCAATAAACCTCCTAAGTCAAAGCAGCCCACCCGTACCGAGCTCCCCTCCAGCACAAGCCCAGACTCACCCCTGCTCCGGCACCGACCCTGCGCTCTGCCCCAGCCTCTGCTGATCTTGTCCACAGTGTACCTCCTTCTGCTACAAAAACCTGTGCCTTATCTAAGTGAAGCACCCTAATTCCTCTCCCTCCCACAGAAAGGCCTCTATTGAAGTGATTGGGAAGACAGCCCACCCACTCAGAGATGCAGAAGAGTATTTGGGCTACTTGATGTGATTTGAACATGCTCCTGGAAAGACAAAGTCGATAATGAAGCACTGGCCCACCTAATCCTTCAGTAGGTGATTTTTATTCTAGTAAAGGTTAAAGTTATCGTGTAATTTACACATAAAGATTATTGAAAATAAGGGAAGAACATGAAGATGCAAAAAATCTGATTTTTAATGCACACAAACAGATAGCTACATGAAATTAATAATGAAAATTTGGCCAGCTCTTCAATAGAGGTGAAAAAAAAACCAACTTTTTTCCTGTATTTTTGCTGTATTTTCATTCACAATAGATGCATATTAAAATGATTTTATAATGTGACAGGGACTAGGTGTGTGCAAAACCACAAGGAGAGGAACAGCCTTTGGTAATGTTACACGGTACTCAAGGTGAAGATATAATGGAAATACTTTGTGGATTTGGCCTGACATGCTGATGTGACTCACGCTACAGAGATGCAACATGCAGGGTATGTTAAGTTCCACTGAAATAAAAGGGGGTTGTAAATCTCAGCAGTTTTAAATACTGCAATTACACTAATGTAGAAAAAGAAAAAGTATACCAAGGGCAAGTCTAATCGTAAAAGCATTAATTTTGCCAAAAAGAGTGTCAGGTACAATTAAAAAACCCCCAAACACTCAGGGGATTTAAGTTCAGGTGAGTTCGCCCCACGGCTTCTCAGTTGGGAAGCAGGAACTACAGGAGAATTTGCTGGTTTTGTGACAGTAATTCTTATTGTGGCAACTAGAATCAACCTACTAGAGACCAAATTAAAGCACCATTTCCCCACTACTATTTTATTCACTGAAACGGTTGCTATTACCAAGACAGTAACTAAAAATAAGGCATATCTGCAAGCAAGGAAAGGTCCACACTAACATGGGCTACAGCAAGAGAAATACATGCACAGAGTGGGTCCTGGAAGTAAATATTTTCCTGCCTCAAAAATCAGTCAAACTCCAGAGTGTAGCACATGACCCTGGTGCTGCTCGCTGCGACTTCTTCATGGTCAGAATGCGCACCGTTTGCCTTGAAACGACAATAGGAAAAATGCTCGTTTCGCACATGACCGTTAGCTTTAGTCAGGAGCCACCCAAGGGCACTCCATCAGAAGGAGTTCATCAGGCAGCTGAAACATCAGATAAACCAGGGACATCTACTCCACTGCGTGAGAACAATGGCCCTGTTGTACTCCCTTCATCCCATAACAACCATGAAAAATAAGAATAAGCCAAGACAGGCAATGCTATACCTGAGAATTTTACAATGAAGCAGAATGTGCGTCCCTGGGCACAAGGGAAGCCCTGCTGACTAGGAATGATTTGCAGAGAAGTGTGTGTGTCTGAGTCACTACTAAAAAATAAAACAAAAGGAACAATCTTTCCCCTTTCTCATATACCAGAGAGAGTATCCAATAGACGTCCACATTTGCAAGACAGGTAGGATTTGCCTCTTCCAAAGGTGTGACAGAAGGGGAACCTTTATCCGACATCTGGGAACCATCAGGGCTGATGATCAGAGGGCAGCCTGTTCGCTTTGCTGTATATGAAACTGTTGCCCTCTCAAACCATCACATTATCACTCACATATATACTTGTAACATTGTAGATACCTTAAGCCTCTGGTTGCTGTTCTGCATTTGCATTTTGAACAATGACCTACAATACTTCAATTTTCTAACTTTTTGTTCATGTCTATGTATTTCCAAACGCCTTTTGCAGCCAACATTGGCTCTTTCTGCTCAAACACTGCTTGTGAAAAAAGGCTATCTATATATACTTACATAAAAGGCTATAGTCATCTCTTACATCGTACAGATAACACTGCTATTTTAAATTAGAAGACTTCTATTTTAAACACAACGATTTTGTTGTAAAAGAGAGTAAAATACTTTTTGGTTAAAACAGGTCCTATTTTAAGACCTTAACAGCTAATTGGTTTGGTTAACATAAAACATTACAATATTGATGCTACAGGGGGAAAAAATGTTCTTAAGACTATAGGGACAGAATTCTGGTTTCAAATAGTGCACTTGCATCTATTCTTCCACGTCAGTACTCGTGCTTTTCCCTGGTATCTAGGTGATATGGCCACATTTGGATAGAAATTACTGGTAATCATTGCTCAGTAAAGCTTTGTCTTATATTACCTAAAGCCCTGGGCAGCTCAGCCGCACTCCTGTATTTAGGCCATCTTGTAATTACGTGAGAATTTTGTGCGCTGGGAACTGCTGGAATCGACCATCCGGCCCTTTCAACGCCATTTGAACCTCTTGTCACATCCTCAGATATCATACAGATGCCCCTTCCTTTTTACTTTTGGGCAACTGTCAGGAATAATCTTGGAAGAGAAGGCAGCTTTGGGAACCAGCTATCCAGAGTCAACAGAAGCGAATGTGGGCAATGTTCATCAGACAGCACGAAACGTGGTGGTTCTACCAGAAAAAATGCAATTTTAAATTATCAGGGTAGCTTGGAATGGTGCTGTTCTCTCTTCTGCAGTAGTAGGAGTGTTGCAAACAGCTTCGCTCGCACAACAGGCACCAGAGACAGAGGAGCTGAGAGTGAAAATGAGGAGTTGGGCTCATAATTTCCTGCTTACCTTTCCCTAAATCCAGATACTCCACCAAAAGAAAAATAATTCTTTTAATGTACCACTGTCGGTTATGTCCTTCTGGTCCACTCTCCCTGCTCACAAGCAGGGATATTTCTTATGCTAAACAGTATATTAACCCCTAATCACCCAGTTACTCCTGGGTTTGATTGCATGTGTAATTACCTTTTGTCAGGTAAAATTTGCCTGATAAACATGTCAGAACACTTGCTGCTTAGTCTGTTGAAACAGATAAATGCTGTCTTTCCACAGCCTGGGGACATAATTAACAGGGAAAAAAAGGCAGTTGTAAGAGCAGACAGAAGGCAATTCAGAGCGCGGGAGCTAGGAGCAGCCAGGGCTCTGCCAGCCCGGCCAGCCCCCCCCGGGCACCCCCCGGCCGGGCATGGGACAGCCGCTGGACACACTGCTCCAGTGGGCTCCCACGGGAGCTGCAACACCCCCCCACCACCACCAAAATCCCCAAACAAACAAACAAGAGTAGGATGGTGGCTGTTGGGAAAAACACACCAAACCAAACCACCAAAACCCCATCCCGAAGCGAAGCCACAGAGCGACACCGGGAGAGCCCCTGCCATTGCCGGTGCCACACACCCGGGCAGAGTCTCGGGATGCGGCCAGGAACAGAAAAAATTAAAAGGCAGAGAAAAAAAAATACTAAAAAAATCAGGCAAAGCAAAAAAAGGGCGAGAGTCAAAAAACCACCCCAAACAGGCTTTGCCTGCCGGTCCCAGCTGCGGCCGCTCGCCCCCGGCGCCGGGTCGGTCCCCGCACGGGCAGCGCCCCCCCTGACCCCTGGGTAACCCACCGGGAGATAGCCCCTGGCCAGCCGAGCAGGTTGTCACACTGTTAGGCCAATTGCTCCTATTGACACTCTGCATAAACATCTTACGCAGGGTGATCAGAAAGGACTGTTATGCCATTAACGCTCTTTTTATTTTTTTATACCTAAGCCTTACAGAATAAAGGCCTTTCTGAGCAGGGGATAACAAAAGGGTCAAAAGGTCACAAACATTCTTTTAAGTAGGTAAAAATTGGGGAAGTTGAGATTCATTGAAAAGTGCAAATTGGAACTTCTTTTGCATCTTGCAACATTCCAGCACGCTCAGCTTTTTCTAATTTTACTTCTAAGTAATTTAATTAATCTACTTCAATGTGTATCTTTTACTTTTACTTTTAAATAAGAAAATGCTAAAGTCTTCATTTTAGGAAACAGCAAGCTATCTAATCTTCTCAGCTAATCAGTAATCTAAACAGATTTAGACATTACCATTAAAATCCTGAAGAGGAACAGTGTGAAAATACATAGAATTTTTTCTTGAAGCGGTGCAACTGAGCAGTCTCTTGCATACAGCTTCCACCTATAATTGACACAGCGTGTGGTTTGCACTGTGTACAGCAAAATATTCTATATTTTCCTTTGTTTTGTTTTTGCTTTGATCAGAGATGGAAACAATCTCCCTTCAAGAGTATAAAAGCCACCTGCTGGGCATTGCAGACTACAGCTAATTGGTAAATTCTTTGAAATTTAGATATAATGGATTTTGACCTCTTTAATTAAAAAAATCCCAAAGCCTAGAATACTGGTGAACTCCTCTGGGAAAAGAACAGTGCCAAGCATATACAACTGCAAGCTACGCCAAATCTTTTCTTAGGAGAGAATACAGAAATACCACTGTGATTTTCCCCTCGAGGACGCGTGGCTTTTGACCTAGAAAAGAAGCCCGGTGACTACTGTTAGCTGTGGTTCATTTAAGTCATTAAGATAAAGGAATAGCTAATATATTAATATTTCAATTATTACTACTTCAAAAAAACTACTCTAAAAAGCTCCAAAGATGAAGGGGACTTTTTCATTTTAAAGACAAAAACCTGACAAAACCACTCTCAATCGTCCCCCTCCGATGTCTCCCGCCCCAAGGAGCTCACGCTGTACCTATGTACACCTTTTATTCCGAAGAACAAAGGAGTTTGATGACTGAAGAGGAAGCCAGTCAACCAGAATCATGGTTGTTTCATAATTTCTGACATAACATTAACCTTGCAGCGGAGCTATAATCTCATCAGCTGGTGAACTCTGAAGCAGCGCTCTCTACCCTTTGTTAAAACACTTATTTATACTCTGCCCAGCAAAACAGGGCTGCGACCCCGAACTGGGTCTTGCAGGCACTGCAGTGGCAATACAGTGAGTCTTTCTCCTTGGTCTCTGCTCCTGCGAATATACCTTACCCAGGCACACACTTATTTCACAGGGATTAACAAAAAACCCTGCACAAACACCCTTTTAACACCCCCTTCAGTTTCCCAAGTGTTACCTCCCTGTTCATTACAGCACTTACTCGATGGGAACTAGAAGGTGAAGGACCAGAATCAGAACTGATGCAGACAAGTCTTACCCACTCTAAACTTCTCCTGGTCACAAAGGAAGAATACAAGTATTTAAAATATAGACATCAAAGTCCGGCTTACAAGGGAAAAAGGCAGAGTTTGCTAATTGTAGAATAACACCGTACCAACCAAATGCAATTGTCACCTCATCAGCTGGTCTTCATTACTGCTGACAAGTACCTTGTTAGCCTGGTTAGCAAGTCTGTCTGCCACTTGCCAAAATATTTTGTTTTATTTACTCCTGGTGACTTATTTTGTGAATGGAGTGAATTTTAAAATCCCCCCTACCGATCACATAACTGGAATAACACACATTGGTCTTGTATTTCAAAGTGTAAATTGATCTCTTGATCTCCGACTGTCTCCCTATCGGCTGTGCTGCCCTTTTCTGGATGAGTAGAACAAATGCATTTTCAAAGTGATGTTATGGGGACTTAGCTATGCAATTCCCATTAGTGTCAATGGGGGTCGCAGGCTAAATTCCTAGGCAATGCTTTGAAAACTGAGCCCTGGATTTTCAAAGGAGGATAGTCTGTGTTAGAAAGGCAGTGTCTTTCCGTTTTTAAGCCACTGCATTAAAACGAGTTTGTTTTTTTTTTTTTAAGCACTTAATCATTGTGCCTAAATTGAGGACATTTAAATGTTCACAAGAATGAAACAGCTTTATATTTAAATGCTTCCATCTGTTTCAAATTTATAAGGGGAAATCAAATCTGTCACTATCTTGAATGCTGGGACACAATCCTTCCCACATTTGTAAGTGTATAATGTATAAACTCAGGGGTTATGACACCGGGACCTGGGAATTGTTATGCTAAGAAAAAATCAGATGTTCCTTGTGTTCAAATAAATGCTTTATAACCTAAATGCTCTGAAAGGGCACAATTCTTCCCTAAAATCTGGACCTCGGGTACACCGTGAGAGACGCCTGCACTTGTTAAGAGCAAGCCCAAATGCTGGTTTTCATTCTTGGGCACTTCAAATGAGCACGGGCCTGCCTGCAGAGCACAGCGCCTCTGCTCAGTCACCTGAACAAGCTGGTTGCTGTCACCACAGTCAGAAAAACACTTAACAATGTATAATTTTTACAAATCCCATTAAAACTCCAAGCAGCCCAAGATGGAACTCCTGAGGAAAGCAGTGACAAACAGCCAGGCCCTATGCCACACACAGCGCAGCTACAGGTAATACCTCTTCAAAGAAGATTTGTTTAATTACAGTGCAAATGTTTATTATGAAGTGTGTTCTTCATCATTAAAGAATAAGCTGGACTAGCAGCAAAAGAGCTGTCCTTTGAGCCCGGGCGCAGAGGAGGGTTTGAAAAGCAGGGCTGGCAGGCAGTCAGCCACCGGAGGGCACGGCTCCGGCCAAATTGCTCCTGTCAAGCCCGTTAGCCTGTACACCAAGTCCCTTCAGACAAAGCATAAAACTGTGTCAATGGTAAAATTTGTGTGGATTAAAAATCGTGTATTATGCAATGGTCGGGTCATTCACCTTTTTTTTTTTTTGTTTGGGAGCCTCTGACGCAGAGGTGACGGCACTCCAGCAGCACAGAGGGGTGACTGGGGCAGCCCCCCAAAACAGGACATACCCCTCCCATCCGAACCAGACTTTGAAACCACAATTTCAGCTTTTAAAATTATGAAACACTTAGTGTAACACAGTTAAATTTAAGCTGTCATTTTCATTTGGCTTCTGTTTTTTTCTCTTTTAAACACAGACTTGCAAGTAGCACTTAAACATTGAAATTTGCCAAAACTGTTATTAACTGAGAAGGTGTTTTTTTTACAGTTAAGTTTAAATAAATTTTCTGTAATTTTTTTTTTTTTCCAACTGCCTCAGACTTGTAGGAGGCTGGCTTTAAAGTATTTGTTCATTTACAAAATAATGCCATGAATGGCATGTGATGTGGCACTGTACCTTAAAGCATGTTTCTGGGATCATTTGTATCAATCCTTCCTGTAAAAACCCATTTGATGTGTTTCACTAAAAAGATGTATTCAAAAGTTCCAAAATCTAATGTTAAAATTAGATTTAACCGCCTTCTCTGGTTTAGAGAAGGTGGGAATAATCAGAAATCATCTAACTTGCTGTAACTGGAATAAAATTTAAACACAAACCAAGCCTGCTTAACTTCCACACCATGTTCTGGAATTGAACACTCCTGTCTCATTTGCCATGCTCAGAATTTAGCAGTACCAACGAGCCACATCACCTGGGGCTCTAACAGCAGGTGGGGAAACGAGTTTGCTTCAACACAAAGGACTAATTATTTTTTAATCTGTGACTTTTTGGTTTGGTTTATTTGTAAGATTTCTGTGGTTCTCAAAACGCTGTAGATCTAAAATTAAAAAATCAGTCTCAAGGCTCCAGATTCTTCTCTTAGGTGGCCATCAATGCCCTCAGCATTTTATACACAGGGAGTCTCCTTGCAAAGCCCCTGCAGGAAGCAGATACAAATATAGCAATGGCTCAGAAAAGTATCTCAGCTGGTATCAGTGCTGAGTTAGAGTATGTGGGAAGCCACTGAAATCTAAGACACAATGGGCCCGAAACCAGCACCATTCCGTTTGCATCCAGAAACAAGAACCCAGTACAATCCCTAAGACAAAGCCACTTACAGATGTGCTCATCCTGAGTTTGCTGTAAACAGATAGTTATTTCTTCCAAAGTAGTGCATTCAGGGTAGGGCTGCAGAACCTCCCTTGGCAGCAGATGAGATTACATCCCTTAGGGAAAGCCACAGCAGACGCGGGGACCACTGGACGAGGAATTCCACAACCAGTAGCTCAGGAATGTAAATACAGAGAAGTTAAAAGCAAAGCCCAAATCACTAGACAAAAGTTTCATATTCTTTCCTGGACAACCTTCACTTTCCTCTTCAGCTCCTACAACGTGTTCACTTCCACATTCATATCTATTAAGTGTCTCTAAAGACATTTGAGCAAATACTACAGCCCGTATAAAATCCTGGTACTGGCTTTTGTTTTTCTTGTCTAGATAACTTGGTTTAGCAAAAGCCCAGTCTGTTTCAGTAACAAGAAACCCAGATAACTCAGAATTTGTTTTTGTTGGCTTTTTGCAAAAGATCTTTCTTCTCCTGCTGCCTTGTTTGCAAACATTTTAGGAAAAACCCTTTCTGCTTAATGTCAACAGTCCACTATTACTTCTTTTCTAAGAAACACATGTACAAGAAACTTTTCTCCTTAGAATTTGTTTTCCTTACAATACACCTTTTTTCATTACTTCTCAGGTGACAGTATTTTCTTAAAATGTTCTATCTGAAAAATAATTTTTACAATTGCTCCGAGAGAAAAATTCCAAAATACGCAATATGCAATTTGTAATAATTACTCCTCATATCTTTACTCCAACAGATCCCAATATACATGGCACTTGTGCTGAGTAACGATGGCACAATTCAACGTCTACTGCCTCTTCCAATTTGAAAACCTTTTCCCCTGATTTTACTTGCCACTTTGAAATGTTATCCCTTTCTGGCGAGTAATCCTGTGCCAGATTCTTTTGCTTCTTAAACGAACATTATTCTTCACCCTTTATTGACTGACCACATCTATTATCACTTGTAAGCAGTGTTAATCCTCTAGTAATTAACACCCTTATTAAAGTAATTTTAACTCTAAGAAGTTTAAATCGCATTATTGGTTTTATTTAATTAAGCTGTGGGGACTGTTTTACACTGTCATTTGAGTTTTCAGTTTGTGCCCCCCACCCCTCACCCCCGGTTACCTGTGTATTTCTGTCTCGGAATTATTCAACATTATTCTGTTTCACTGCAAACTTTTTAACTCTCCACTATGTCAACGGACACAAGATTCAGAGACTATACTGAATGTATTGCCATTTGGGTGTGCATTTCAATGCAATCATCCACGCTTCCATAGGGCTCAGTATGTTGCTAGTGCCACTTTTAATCTACTTCTCATACATCCTAAGCAAAGGCAAAGATTTTTATTTAAACTTTAGAGTGCGAAAAAGAAAGGAGAATCTGAATCAACCCAGTTGTGCCACTTGCAAAGGCTGGCTCAGCACTTTTTCTGTTACTTCGAAAATAAGTCAGGTTTTAATGTTGTTTTTTGTGTGTGTGCGCTTCCTGCACATCCTTTTCTACAGGGAAACACCTGATGGCACACGTTCTCCTACAGATCCCAGGGAAGCTCCTCCACTGACACGTATGACACAGGGTCAAGAGAAGAGAACTGTGGTGGAGCTTCTAATTCTTGTAATTCAAGTGAGAGATTTGCCAATTGAGAAAGTATCTCAAAGTGAACTTTCTGAAGCCTGTTTGCCAACAGCTCCTTCTGCAAAATAATAGAAACCATCTCCAGATAAGGTGTATTTTTTGCCTTCTCTCAAATGGCCTTGGAAATGAGTCCTTTATGAGCAGTTTCCCAGGCAGGTAGCATGCCAGTTACTGAAGAGATTGAGTATCTTGTCCAAGAGAACCGAAGCCTTTGGGTTCTGCATCACAGACAGGGTATAACCTGTACATGCACTGCAGCTACCAGGGATGCAGTGTTGGTGTCATTTACATCATGATCTTACAGGGAATTCCACTGTAACTATGGGATGCGCTTTTTTTGAGCAGAAAGGTTTTCTGGAGATAGGAAGTTTTCATCATAAACTGCAGATTTTGAATGAATTTATTAACTATTTCTAAATCTTGTCTTGTCAAAGTGCTGATGACTAAAAAGAAGAGCTGAAAGCTGATTAAATGTGACAGTTGCTCGTACTTATATAGGGGCTCAGAGATGTCCATCTAAATACTCTTGACACCAGCTTTTGCCTATTTTTTTTTTTGCAATATCTGCTTTGATCAATGTCTCCAGTGAAACTTTTAGTAATCTCTATGAGGGTAATATTCAGAAGCTGGAACTTCCCTGCACTGTATGTCCCCTCATGGTCAGTAAGCCAGGATCCAGAGCGAAACCTTTTGGGTTACCAGCATGTTATTTGCACTTTTCTGCTGGAAAAGGGGCATTCAGGTGCTGAACTGGATACAATCTGTTTTGCACTGAATTTGATGAATGATACAACGTCCCGAAGAACACACATATGCCTGATACCTGGCACATGTGCTCTTAGTTCCTGGCAGTAACACCTACTGCTGGGAAATGACTGACTTCCCACCCTGTTTTTATTCTCAAATCCTTATCAAGATAGTGTATCCAAAGCCCTCCTTGTTTTTGACCCCCTGCTGCTAATTTCTGTGCATTTCTTTCCAGAGCTTCCTAATTCTTACCAGCTGGCAGGAATAAACCCCATGCAAGTAATGAGCCGGCCTATTTCTGTGTGCAGAGCGCTGATTGGGATCTTCCTCACAAACACCTACACACCCCACTTGTGACCCCAGCCTGCTGTGACTGCCCACAGCTTCACAGAACCCAGCGGAGAGGGAGAAACCACAAGTCAGAGACTCCACCGGGGAGTACAGGTGCTGGCAAACAGACTGTCACGTTCCTAGGAAAAATTCCCATTTCCTCTTAAGAGCACAGGAGAAGCCATTGTGTGTCACACTGCACACGTTCAGTGTGCAGTGACGCTCAGACAGCTGTGTAATTTTGAATACAGGTATGTGTATGCACGCTGCCCTGTGTGACGCCAATACGTGAGACACGGAGCCCAGAAGTGTCCCTGCCTCCAGCCCTCCTCCCGCGTTGGGGCAGGGTGGGTTTATGGCGAAGGGGGAGGCCAGCAAAGCATGTCCTCGGCCCCAGCAGAGCAGGGATCTGTGGCCTGATCTCAGAGAGGTGCAGCTCCTGTGCTGTGGCTGTCAGACACCGACGCTCCCTTTGTTAGCCGGATAAGCAGCGCTGCACTGAAACGGGCACAAAGCACAAATCCCGTCAGACATCAGCCGGGCCCAGCTCCACGTTGCTCATGGGATGCACTCCGGGGGCTGCTCGGAGGCGCCGGGAGCATGGGCAGAGGGATGGGGAGCCTTGTGGAGATGGAAGGCTCAGCAGCCAATTCCCTCAGGAACCAAGAGAAGAAATATTCTATACCGCTTGCCAATTAAAAATTCAAACTGTTGCCTTATGAAAGAGAGGATTACTTCTATCTTTAAATTCTGAAGCTTTTAAGACTTACCCCTAAACACACTGTTAAGGATTTCTCCCTCTTGGAAAACTCTGATGTTTTTTTGGGTCAAGACTCCCCTGTGGAGCAGAGGCCAGGAGTGGGTGCACCCTACCGATTCCCGAGGCTAGTCCCCGTGTGGGCTGGCAGCTCATGCAGGAGGCCACCACACACCTTTGGAGCCCTGGCTGCCCAAGACCCACGGCAGATGGGCTGGGCAAGGGGCTGCACCCCATTCTCTGAGTCTGTCGAAGGGCTCGAACATCTTCTCCATGGGGTTCTCCAGATGGGGAGAGCTCCATCATGCTTCTTGTCAGGGCAATGGGAGACAAACCAGAGTTGAAATCAGTTACTGCCACAGGAAATGGATCCAAATTGAACACTGCAAACAAAACATTGAGTAAGACTGAGCCGTCAGCCTGTCTTCGGCGGCAGACACTCCTGCGGCTGGGATCGAAGTCCAGGGATCTCTTACATGGTTCCTACCTACAATGAGTTACTTCTTAATCAACAGAAGGACATAATCTCTCAATGATACATAAGAAGCAAAGAAGAAAGAGGAGGACTATATTAAGTACTAGTAAGAATTTTATCCTTCAAATAAATTCACATTTGTTGCATGCAACACTACAGTTCAGAAGGTCTGCAATATTTTTCACCAACATTACACCAGAAAATGCATTACAAAGTAAATGGGCAAGCAACGCAAGAAACTATCAATGCAATTTCCATTATGCTTTCCAATCAGAAGAAAATGTACTACACTTTTAAATATCAGGTATTGATTTTTAGTTACATTTGCAGCCTAGGCTGTAACTCTGCAGGCAATTATTTGGTTTCAAGAATAGGCATTTGCTATCACCCACTTGATTAAGAATCAGGAAATTTGCCCTAGGACAGCAACTGCTGACCTCGCAAGCTACCATGAGGTTATCGCTCCTGTCCACTACACACCACACTGGCTCTCCAAAGAATAATGCACAAATTGTAAGATTCAGGCCTGTTCCTCACAGTATTGAAGTGTCCGGGACATCCAAAAAAATGCCTCATGTTCCAGACCTGTAACCCTAGTCGTTAGGCACAAAAGAACAGATCATAACCAGGACAAAACTAATCCATGTCAGACGCTGAGCTTCCTCAGAGACTAATTCAAGTGGGACAGACTAAGACCTGTTTACTTCTGAAGGTTAATTCCAATTGACCTAGGATCCAAATTGGCAGTGAAATCCCCAAAGTTCATCCCACCTCACTCTGGGCCGCTACGCTATTTACCCAGGCTCCCTATACAGAGGTTATCTCCAGCGCGCGATGCAGGTTGCAGGAAAGGTGGGTCATCGTCACGAGATGCCAGAGACTAGTCTCTTTAATGCAGCACATGCCACTTCGATAACCGCCTTGGTGAGCTGGCCTGGCTCTGGGTGGCTTTAGGTAAGCGGGGTGACAGGGCACACGCAGTTACGGCCTGGGGTCACACGCTAAGACAAGGGGCACAAGCCATAATGCAGTCACTGCAGCTGTATGGAACCATTAATCTAATCCAATTTTCTTTGCTGCTTCAGGGGCTGCTGAACCAGCTGGAGAAGCGGGTTCTTGATGACCATGGCCATGGGGTTCTCTGTTAGTGTGGGGAATTGTATATTGGTGCTCTCCCTGCAGTGACTCCAGGCATCCCTCTAAGAAAATGCCAAGAGTTGTTCTGCGGTTCTACAGCCACTGCCCACACAATCCCCTCTATCAGCCCAGCGATGAAGCTGCATAGGCACATATATCCTGGGAAGAACAGTCCACTGGCTGCTATTGATGCAGATTCCAAAGTCCAGGTAGACAACATCCACAAATTCCCAGTGATGCAAAAGCCAGGCACGTTTGTGACTACACTCATTACCTACCAGTCAGCATGAAGCAAGTAAAATGGACTCCCCCATTTGAAGCAAACCACTCACATAGACGAGACGTCCAAACATGAAGTTATCCTGGATTAATATTTTAAGATTACTCCATGTGATCTATAAGCTTTTAAGAGCTTCAGAAATTGTGGTCCCCCCCCCGAAAGTTACTTTCTGTCTTGTTTGCCAAACATATATGGCAGAGCACAGGCAAAACATACAAATCAGAAAGTCACCTACGCACATACAAGTCTTCCTCCCAGCAGAAGAAAACCGGAGAACAAATGCCCTACATGTGATGAGCCAACCACACAGAGTCACCGCGGTGAGATGCTCAGATACTACAGTTATGGGAATAGCACAAAAATCTTTACTGATTGGGCTTTCTACAGATTACCAGGGGTTTTAAGGAGCATGTTAAGTATGACAAGAGCACGAGAGGGGATAGTATAAGGAGAAAGAGGTGGCTTATGAAAGGAGACACCAATAAGTGCCTGCCCCGCCACGATTCTTGGCTCCCTGAGCTAACCACTGCCCTCTCCTCAGCAGCAACTCTTCCTCATGCCAACCGCTTCTCTGTTTGCTCTTCCACCTCTGTGAAAAGGAGAGGGAAAGAAGTAGACTTGCTGGGGACAAGGTGCTGTCCTTCCGTTGTGTTCAGGGGAAGACAGCGGATCAGGAACTGTTAGGACAGAAATACCAGTTCTTTTCACAGCTGCTCCTCCCCCACAGTAACACCCAAGAGCAGCTCTTCCCTCTCTGTCCTCCCAGCTGGCTCCTTGTGAGCAACCTTACTTCTTTAGCAAAATGTGCTACACTACTCTCCTGGCCCAATCCTCATTAATCTTACACACTGCCCTTGCACAGCAGCAAGAGTAAGCCCTTGTTGAGATAACTGGCTTCCATTAGCAACCTGGTGACTGGCAGGAGGATAAGGTCTCGTCCCTCGCAGGTCAGCTGCTGTTTAAGGAGAGGGCAATCCTGCTGATCCATCTTTTAGCTACAGTCTCTCACTGAGTCCCAAATCTCCTGCCTTTTAGCTTTGATACGGTTCAAGCTCTCCCCTCGTATCAGCCCCTACCTGTCATCAGCTCCTCTGCACCAAACAGCCAGCACCGGGAGCGTGACCCGGGGGCACAGCCCGGGTGGGCAGGTAAAGCCTGACCACGGGACCCACTTCCTTATCTTTCATATCCTGCAATTCACGGAGAAGTATCAAATTCAAACTGAAAAACAGAAGCCTGACCTTTTATAAGAACCTTCTGAAAAAAGGCTCTGTTGCCTTTCTAAGTATTCTTGAAATGAACTGTCATCCACCCTATTAAGACAGAAATGGATCACAAATAAGGAAGAGAGGGAAAACACTCAAATCCTTACTAAATGGCAAGTGTTGTTTTTAATGCCTGTTTGCAGTACCATTATGCTTTTGGTGAGGCACACAAAAATACAGTCAAAATCAAAACAAGTATACTAGAACTGTTCTACATCTGCAAGCTCCAATTGCAAGCTAATGAAGAGAGCTGCCCAGATTTTTGCTGTTTATGAAGTATCTGAAAAGGATTAGATTCCCATGGCATATGGGACGCTTACAGAGCATCCTCTATAAAACATTACTTGCAACAAGAGAATTCTAAATGCAAGTTGCTAACATAAACTGGGAGCTATAATAAGCAACATAATCCCTATTTATGTGACATGTTCGACAGCTGGTGCTTAAAACACAC
This sequence comes from Arenaria interpres, assembly GCA_013399435.1. Classification (NCBI taxonomy): domain Eukaryota; kingdom Metazoa; phylum Chordata; class Aves; order Charadriiformes; family Scolopacidae; genus Arenaria; species Arenaria interpres. The sequence goes on from VXAK01019767.1 coordinate 50,658, forward strand.
AGAAATATAATTTATTTCCTGTAGCAAGTATGTACACACCCTGCCCTCCAGCATAGCTGGAAACCACGTCTTCCCTTGAAACACACATAGGCTCCACAAGGATTTACACCACGTCCACCGATGACAGAAACAGTGCCAAAATCTCTCACCATCCTCCCCCTTCAACCAAACTGACTTAGTGCAGATTGGAAGATGTTTAGCACTTCTAACATTGATAATAGAAGGAGAATAAAAAAGAACCCAAAAGAGGAAGGCTGCTAGTCAGGGCAGGACTTGTGGTAAGTGACGTTTGGCAGAGCACACCTTCACACACTGAACTCTGGAACTCCTGATGCGCAGGTACCACACGGACAAATCTTACAGCCACGACCCTGCATCCTCCTCACGGCAGCCCAGGTTATCCCACTGTAGACATTGTTCATTGCTACGTAACTGTGAGAATGTAACAGGTAACTATCTTTTAACCTTTTAATTTAAAAATACACCTTATTGAAGTCCTTTCTAACTATGAGGAGAAATTGGAATACTTTTGCCTCAAGAATTTTCCCTTCTGAAATGCCTTCTCAATCCCTGTGAAAAATCTATTAAACTATTAAAAGCAAAAGTATTCCTACGATCCTTATAATTCGGTATGGAATTGTTTCTACACCTCTTTTCTGAAGACTTTGACAGGCTCACAATGTTGCTGAAAAATATCAGCAACATCTGCAGAAAGCTGAAGACCCTCCACGTGCAGTTAATGATTCATGTCGCTATTTAAATGACACTTATACTCACAATTTTGTGAAATAATAGATCCTTTCTAAAAAAGTTTACTTGAAGTACAAAAAGCTTTTGAAAATGAATTGCTATAGGTGGATATAGTGTCAGAATTTATGGAAAGAAGGGAATAGAAATAACTATGTGAAATTACGGTAAGTAGATTTTAGTCTGGAAAAACCTTCCTTTTGGCAAGAAAGGTGGAAAAGTGCTTCCAATATTAAGGCATTTAAACTTAAATGTGATAGAGAATAAAGATCAGCCAGTTGGAGTAAAGCTGCTTTCTGACCGTTTAAAAGAATTCTATGCCACAAATTAAGGAAAGGAAATGCTAAATAACACTATGCCTGATTCTGCTCTCCAGGGAGCAGTTCTGTGGACAGAAGCAAATTCTCCAAATGGCCTGAGGCCAGCACGCACCAGGGTGACATGTGCCCTCTTGCAAAAAAGCAGCATAGGATCTTTACAAAATTGTCAGGACCAAAATTCAGTCTTATCTCCATGGAACAGCACCACCAGCAGCACAGTGCCCCCTAACAACACGCCTGAGAAACAGTTCCATGCTAAACTACAGGGAATAGTGCCACTAATAACACTTCAAATAACCGCTTTTCAAAACTAATTACATGAGAATGCAAAAACATGAAAGGTTCTTGAATTTAATAACTGCGGCACTGGTCAAAAGGGGAAATTAGCAGGATAAAAACCAGTAAGTAGTGTCTTACTTGTCTGAGGTCGATGAAAGCTAACTGCAGGGTGTCTCCCTGGAATCCTGGCACCGGCTCAGAACTAGCAAACACTGCAAAGAGAGGTTAAAAATATTACTGATGTGAATTTTTCAAAAAAATCTAACAGAAAATCAAGATTTATGCAATATAAATGCTAGCTAGCATTAAAATGAAACTAGTTTGATAGAAATAGATTAAATTAATAACTCAGTGATTAAAAATAAACAAACCAACAGAAACTTGTGCATCATTTTTCCAATAATCCCAGAGAATAATACCTTTAAGAGTATCATTGGGAATTTTGATTAAAATTCTAACCCAGTAGTAATGCTACAGCCACAGAAGCCAACATCTTTTCCTGGCCCCAGGTGAATGATTACTGGAGAATTTCGAAATAACACCAATTCCATGGCTGTCAGCGTATTTTCAAACATCTGCTCCTGTTACAGCATCCATGCTGTAAAAACCCCACCACTGGCCAAAGAGCAATAAAAGACAAACACTGAGGTGGGAGGTAGTTTAACGTGCAGGCGACAGGTAGAAAGCTCTACGTGCCACAGACAGAGCAGAGCTGGAACGCCCGCTCCTGCTTTTTAGCCAACTTATCAATGATGGACTTCTGCTCCTTTTGAACCCAAAATTAGGCTGGCAAAATTGGAAGGCAAAGCTTTATTCAAAATACAAAAAATGGTAACACAGTAATGAAAGAAAGCTATTTGTTTAAATTAGGAAACAATCAATAATTGTCAAACTTGAAAATAAATACACTTTTTGTTGTTCTTCTCCCAGTCACACATTTGTAACAGCCACTTGCAGAAACACCGGCTGCCTCACATCCCTGTTCACGTCAGACATCTCACTGCAAAAGAGCCTGAGAGAAGTTTTCTTATGCTTTTCAGTTGGAGCTCTTCACAAAACTAAGGGGATATTACTGTAATTGTTTCAGAGAGGTATCATCTGAGGCAGTGAAAGGTAACATTTTTTTTCTAAGCTTGAGAAACAGTTCATTCAGTGGTAAGGGAAACAGAACAGAAGTATCCAAAAAATGTCCAGATCAACTCTACCATGCTGCATGGACTCCTACTAACATTTAAAAGTAATATGAAATCCTTAATGCTTGTTGGTTTTTTTTTAATGGCTAGTTTACTTCTGAATGTACGGTTTCAACTGAGAGTAATGAATTCAGATAGACCTTTCACAAGCCTAGAAATTATTATATGGAATGCAACTGTAAATGAAAATTAATAAAGATTCTTACTGAAGTGGTACAAGAAGCTATTAAGACCACGTCAGAGTATCTAAAAATAGCTTGGAAATAGATGAATACAGTATCAGAGTAGCAGCTTGACCGGTAGAGGCAGAATTTATTACTTGTATTACAGTAGTCATGGTTATGGACAGTCACGTAATAGGAAATTTAATTAAACTTGAATATGACTCCATACCTCATCAACCAAAGGAATAAGAAATAGCAATCAGACACTGGAGGGAGAACGCTGTACTGACACAGACAGGTGTTGGCAAGAGTTGGCAAATACTCAGAGATTGTACTCATTGTACTCAAGTCTTGTATCCTCTCTGCAGGGGCTGACACCCTTTGGAATTTATTCCAGTGCACTAAATAAGGCACTATGACTTTAGTTCCTCCACACAGCACCTACAGCCACCGCAGCTACAGAAGCAGCAGCACACAAGGTACCACACCAAATAACTGAATATGCTTTGCTCTCTGTGACTACAATTCTATAATATAAATGTATTAACAACAGCAGGGACACTCATTATAGCACAAGCATTTATTCTCACATTTGGGTCATTTTTGACAGGTGACTACAGTAGAACTTGTTTCAGCATTACAATTTCATGAGTTCAAAGGGCAAAAGATAATCTACTTATGGTAACGGTCAGACAGTCCCCCCTCCACCCTCAGCACTGGGCTTTTAAGTTTTGCTAACAATTTTACAAAGCTAATTAAATATTTTCTACTGCACAGCATTTTAGGAAGATATTGTAAGAACAGGATTAACATTCTTCATGCCTTTGTCCTAAGGGTCCTTTTCCAGATAATAATGAAACATTGTCATATATACACTTTTAAAATATTCCCCCCTTGCATTCATTCCAGGCTTACAGAGGATTTGAGGGGTAGCGGGCTGGTGGGTTGACCGTTTTAGTGTGCATAAGGAATTTCATAATGTGAGAGAGTGAAAATGCAAAGATCACCATTAAACTATTACATATAGGGGCAAACTAGTTTGAGTCAGAAACTTCAATGTTTTGGGGAAAATAGGCTGAAACTTTTCAATACATTTTGTATACAGGATATATGTGAATTGATGTATATGTGTTTGTTGATATCAATTTTATTCTCTCACAACCCCATCTGGTTGTGTCTCCCTGTTGGTCTGGGAATTCAGCACTTAATTCCTGACAAACAGTCTTGCTGCTCAACGGCAGAAATTAAGAATCAGAGTCCAGACTTTGGCTCAAAAGCTGGGACAAAGCTTGTCCTTTGGGACAGCTCCACTTCAGCCCCATGGCACTGGCACGCGGGCAGGACAGCAGAGCTCCACATGCTTATGAAGGAGGACTGCGGAAGGGTGACCACCTGGGCAGGCACTTGGTGGCCCTGCTGGATGCTCCAGCTGTTCAAACACGGCCGGGGGACCTGCCGAGGGAGCAGCCCCCGGCCCTGGCCACATCCCGCCGCCTCCTGGCTCCTGAGCTGCCATGTGTGACCAGCAGATGAAGGATTGTCTCAAGGCAGTGAAGTTAACCTGGCTTTCCTCTCAGAGAGGAGGCAGGTAAAGCCAGGGGCCTCCAGAGGAGAGGATTTGGGTTCCTCAGCTCCTGGCATGCCCATCTGGAGACTGCCTTCGTGTGTGCTCAACAGAGAGCCAAGCCAAAAAATTGCCAAGAAATTTTAAAAATGTATCTTCAGATATTCACAACTTTTTACATCTCACATAACTTCTTATTCAAACATGTGAGTATACTCCACTGTGTTTGTAAGAAAAATGTCAAACCCATGTACACAATACAGTAGGAAATACCCAACAGTTGTGAATTACTCACACTCTAAGCACTAATTGAAATGTCACTGTTGCATCCATTAATCCCAGAGTGTCAAGAAATAAAGCTGGGGGAGGGTGACGAGCAAGAACATAAATCACAGGCATCACAGGGAGGCCTGGAATGTACCTGCGATGGACCTTATGAATGAGACCCCAAAAGCAAAGCATTTTGTGCCAAATCTCCTCTCTCGCCCCTATTCCACAGACTGTAAGATGTCACTTGTTGCAACAAACATCTCTGACAAGCTTCCATAATTGTGTTGCAGCCACGCAATATGGCTGTGGACAAGCCTTTGTCGCTGTTACTAACATGAGGAAATTAACCCCCCTTCAGTACCGCAGTGAAGCAGTTTTATAAAATAATTCTCCTCAGAATAGGAGAATAAACCACCATCTCATGTTTGCCAAATGAGGACTGTTGCTCTGTACAGCGTGTAAGGCAGTATTAGTTCCAGGAGGGAGGAAACCCTGTGTAACAGCACATTTAAAATTTGTATCATAATAAATAAACTCAAGAGGGAAAATTAAAATTTCACAGACATTTGACCTTTTTTTCTTCAACTATAAAGCCGTAAGATTTATGCAGTGGTTTGGGGCAATTTTGTACTAGAATTTTTACTGGATATAGCGATTATGATCCCATTAGGAGTAACAACAGACATACATTTCAATCAGATACTGGAATTAAAAAAAAGTTTCATAAAAAAAATTCCCTAAATGTTAACATACTTACTCATAAATACTTTTACAAGAAGCTGTACTGTAATAATTTTTTTTAAAAAAAGACAAAGCTTTAGTAGATTATAGGAAAAGATCACTCTATGGCTTACATTAAAGGATGTTTTGCAGTTAAGACAGATATAGATTGGCATTCTGGAACATGGACTTACGTTCACACTGTATCACGTCTAAATTAAACTGCTGAATTGCTCCCATGCTTATTTGCTTTAATTCACTGTCCAGTAGCATCTGCATCAGGGAGGTGGAAAGATGCTGGCAGGCTGACATGCAAGCTGTTTGGGCCACTTTTCCCTGGTAGAAAGAGCAACAGGTTTTAAGATAGAAACAAATGGTTCGTCACTAAAGAACTGCTGATCTGATCTGAGTTTAAGACACTCCAAGTCTTAATGATGCAGGACTTGGATTAGAAAGAAAAAAGATCACACTTGCTGTTATGTCTTTGACTTGCTAGCTTTGCTTCTATTAAATCAAAAGGGGAACTAAATTAAATGCTTGTTAAAGCAATTATTGATATTTCTTCCAGAAATCCAACAGTCTTCATGAATACAAGGACGTTTCCAAAATAATAACCATGTAAGTTGCTAAAGCGTATGAACAGCTTTGTGGGTTTATTTAACTATTTTTTAAATGCAAACAGAATGAAAGCAAGAATGTAATGGAAATCAACATGCTGCATATTCTTAACAACAGTCAGTAAAAAAACCCCAAACTTTATATAAACTAAACCCATTGCTTTCAGCTGGGGTATTTATCGCAACAGCTTGTGCTAATTACTGGCACTTTAATTGCTTGAATTCCATCTCAAAGCTCGTTGCTAAATGATTTAAAATATTCATGCTTATCTATCATCTTTTCAGGTGCTTAATACATTAGTGCTGTCAGTTATTAACTACTTACAAAATGAAATGTAGCCCTCTGCTGTACAAAACAGAAATAATTTTCCAATCACAGTCTAGTTGGTAACATTTCTCTTTACAATGTGTATGTAATTGAGACAAATAATTTTCCAAACATGAGACGGAAGCACAAAACCCAGACATTAATTTGATAAATTAATAAAAATTTTGTACAGAAAAATTGAAAGATATTGAAATTCTACCTTAGAATTGAGAAAACCAATCAAGACAGACACCCGCTGACAGGCACCGTTCTGTTCACAGCGCTGCAATCCTTTACAGCGGAGCGGTCTTGGCTTTCAAATGCAATTATACGAATCCCTGTAGTTTAACGTACTGATTAAAGCACGCTTTCCCATTGATGTTTATGTCACCATACGTATGGAAACAAAGGTAACTGTTAACAGGCTTACAGGAAAGACACCGTAACTCCTTAACACCCCTACTGGAGCACACACCACTAGGGTTTCACTCATGGCCATCAGCAAAGAGATGACACCTTTTCTCTAAAGCTGGTTCCCAGCTGATTTCTGCAAACTCAGGTTGATCATTCACTGTCAACTCACAGAAACACAGAAAAGCCATGAAAAACAGCCCGGACAGACAGCAGCTCACTGTCCCAAATCATCCAGAAAGTTCTGCTCCAACATCTGAGGAGCCACATCTTGTCCCCAGTAAGACAACTTGCTCGTATCACTGAATTCCCATGTATGCACACAACACAAAACAAGTTTGGCCCTAAATGCTTTGTACTTTAAAAATCCATTCTTTGTTAAAATGTAATTAAAATGTAGACAATACAATGGGAATTGGTCACTCTCCTCACATGTCACTGAAACATTAAATGGCTTTTGCCAATTCCCCTTTAGCAACGGGACACCTTGAACTGTCAGGAGCTTTATAGCTAAAATGAGATGTCAGTTTCTTAATTGAAAATCTCAGAAAAGCAAATCACATTTTTGACCAAAACAGATGAACTGACAAGGAGGAATGTAAGAAACAATGCAAGAACAGCATGCTCAAAGGTCTCCAGACCCCCTGGTAATTACACTGGGAGATATGCAGCTCTACTCCCCAAGCAGAACAGTATCAATATGAATGGGAAAAAAAGAAAGGAGGAAAAAAGGGGGGAAAAAGAAGGAAAAAAGGAGGCAAGAAGGAGAATCAATGGGCCACAGCTCATTTAATTACAGTGTAGTAGGTTTGAAATACTTAATGGAAATGTCATTTTGATTTAATGGAACAACTAGCGCGTCTGTTAAATGTGCTGCTCCATCAAATCAGCTCCATGTCCTATTTATGCTGCCACTATAATGTAATAAAAGTTCAACCAGATTAATAGGTTGTCAAGAAAAATTTTAACATTCAATTTATTTTATATGTAAACAATGTGTACTGCTCTATTATTTTAAATAAAAGACAGAATTTTATATTTCTAACAAGCACCTGCTGTTAATTGTTAAAATCTGGCAAATATCAATAGTACTGGAGCACAAGATAATGGTTACAATGCAGAAATGACACAGTGGTAAAAGCCACTTGGACTTCACGTAAGTATCAATACATGTAAATTTAATGTTTATTTTTAAATTTCATAAAATGGAAACATCCTAACACTTAAACTATTTCCAACTATGTAACTTGAACTACAGGCTTATTGTTCACGTGGTGTATCAACACATAATAGACGTTTACTATACACAGTTTATATGTGATATAATCACTGAATTTTCTTAAATCTAGAGAAAAAAATGAAGCTACGTATATCAATCAAAATGCTGAATTTCAACTAAGAGAAGCATGAACTTTACCATTATCCTCTTCAAAATTCAGTGCTTCCCAGTTCAAAATACGCTGGATGTACAATATTCAGAAAACAATGAAACTCAAATTCGTGTTTGACAAATGAGATCTAGACAAAAATCTCTCTCCAAATTTCTACCACGCACCAATTATTCAGTTCCTTGCCATTTTTTCGTAATGCATTTTGAAGAGGAAATTTAAAGATTCACGAACATAACAATAAGACATTCCTTTTCCAGAAATAAACAAATCTCAGTTAGCTTCAAAACATTATTAAGGTTTATTATTTGTTAGTTAGTTTGTTTGGGTTTTTTAATGACTATTATTTTTTAAGAGGGGTGGCCGTGGTTCCTGTATCTAGCAATTAAATACCTATATTCCCTAGCACGCAGAGACTCAGCAGCTTCTCACATCTGCTCCGGCTGCCTCCCACACGCAGACACCACTATTATCTCGGTTGTGCCCATGCTAATTGCTGCCAGCTACAAAACCTATTCTTCCACTCACCCAATGGAGAGTTTAAGAAACAAGGACCCTATTCTATAAGCAACCCCCCTGCCAACAGTGCTAAAGGCAACTGGTTTTTCACCCAGCCTTCACATTTTGCTGAAATACAAGTTTGTAAAAGGAGAAAACCCTTAGACAAACTTCTTATATTTCAAAGGGGCTTGTAGAGAGAATCTGCTGACATATTAAATCCTTTTTTATAGGACCCCAAAGCTTTTCTCCTAAGAACAATTGCAGTAAAGAGACATTTGGCTCTAGGAAACTCCTCAAGGGTCAGTCCCATGCACCCTGGCAGGGCACCTTGGTGGCACTGCTGGGACCAGGCTGGCCGTCTCCCAGCAGTTTCCGTCATTCACACCGTGTCAGTCAGCATGATTTATGGACCGCATTCAACCGAGTCAAAGCATATAGAATGAGAAATATGACTACAATCTGCTAATTTGTTTTGTATTGAGCCACTTAGGAGTCAAAGACCTGATGCGGGGCTGAGAGCAGCAGCACAATTAACGGGCCAGTGACAGGTCCATCCATCCTCCCTGCCTGGCCCTGCCAGTCAAAGGTGGCTCAGAGCGGCGTTTGGAGAGATGGGTAAGGAAACCCATTCTCTAAGTCGCCTGTGGAGGCTGTTGATGGACAGGTTTTGAATATAGCTGCAGAAAACCACCACCCCTGCACTCTTACTGCAAGCTGTGACATTATGCTTTAGCTGCCAATCACAGAAACAATAAAATAACACAAACTGCCATCCTCCGTATGAAAGGAAATAACAAAAATTATCTCTTAAATCTGAGAAATTAAGCTGAAGAATTGATTTCACAATATAAAATGACATAATGAAAAACCTTCTGAAAATGGAAAGAAACTAAACACAGTTTTTATCATTTGTGACAACTAAAGCATTATACTACTTAACATCAGGGCTAAAATCCAACTTCTGAACTATGGATAAAATACAACTATACTAAAACACATTAATGGAACTTTTAAGAATCAATTTTACTTCCAGTCTCTGCCCCAAATGCTACCGAAGTAATAAAAAATACCTACTTGGGAACAAATTGTAACTGTTACTTTTGAAAAATCTTTTTGTTTTGAAAAATCTTTTTTTTTCCAAAGAGTTATCCAATACTAACCTTGTACTGACAAAGCACATCTCTAGAATAAAACTTCAGCTAATTCTAAACTTAGATTAAAAACATTTAAATATACACCCTATATAATTTCAAATTAATGGATCTGAAAATGAAAGAGATGTTTTTTCTTTAACTTTCCAAAATAAAAACTAAAAAATGCAGGTCCTTAATCACAAATTTGATCATCCAATTGATTTCACGAGATTAATGGCTGTGTAATGAAATCTTAGTTTGCTTTTACATTCAAAGTGTCTAATGACACTATAAACTGCAATATGAACTAAAATTGGGATATAAAAGAACCTGCAAACAGCAATAATCTCAAAAGACTAAATTCTTGTAACTTTAGAAAACAGAACCATTAAAAACTGTGTTATTCTTGAATGATAGCCTTTCCAAAGCAATGCAGCCTCTGTCCCTGCACCTCTGGAATTCTTCTGGTACCTGGCCACAACACGGCCACCACACCGACAACTATTCCACATTAACAGCATATACTTCTGCCCAGAATATTCAATATTCCTGCTGCTCATGACACCCATCAGCTGTTCAAATCACAGAAATGTCACTGGAATGAGCCATCAATGTCACCTGGCCCAACCACCTACCCGGAGAAGGACTACTGCCAACACCAGTTCAGGTCCGTAGTCCTTTTTTCTGGCTGAGCCTTCAAAACCACTGAAGATGGGAATTCAGCAGCCACTCTGGGTAACCTCCTCCAGCACTACACTACTCTCCTCATGCAAACTTTCTCCCTAATGTCAACGCCTTGTCTCTCAAGCTTCTGCTTGTCACCACAGCAACAGGTGAATTTGTCAGTCCTACCAAGAAGAGTTTGGCTCCATCACCTTTGTACTTGTCCTTAGGCTGCCACCAGACCTCTCCCCAACCTTCTCTGGAACTGACTAACCCACCTTCCTGAACCTCCATTCCTTGGCCATTTGCTCCAACACATCGTCAGCCCCTTGGAGACCCTCTCTCCAGGTCCACGGAGCTGCTGCTCAGCCAACTGCCTCCCAGGCTGCAGCAAGAACAGGGTCAGTCCCACACTCTGTGCTCAGTAAGGGCCTTGCACACTTGTTTAGTTACACACTGAGCAGCACAGGGTACATTTGCTGCTGTACGTTGCTTAAGTCAACAAGATTCAACCACATTGTTAGGGAAAATTAGTAAAAGTTAGTTCAGAAATTCAGTATTCAGAAGCCACTCTTAGCAGAATAATATTAATTTCAACACTTTCATTATCACAGAAATGCTTATGCCAAATCAAAATAAAGTCCTTATACAAAAATTAATGACCTGAAAATAATCAGGGCTTGGAAGAATTCTTAAATGCAATCCATCACATTCTTAAAAAAAAAAATAATAATTGAGCACACCCGCTCCCTTGACCCCAGGAACGATGGACCTTTCACTGACTCTTTATCCTGTTCTCTCACTCTCTCCTCGTTCTGTGTGCGTGTCTCACAGCTGCACCGTGGTACCCAACCTCCCTCCAAAAGGTCCCACAGTCTCCTCTGCATTGCCTCACTTGGGACGCAAGGCACAGCCACCAGCCTCCTGCGAGATTCTTGGGCTCTAGCTGTCCCTGAGAACAAAAGCCCCACATTGGTCACTGCCCTGGTCCCTCATGCAGCCCCACAAGGTACAGAGCAAGGCACCAGCAAAACAGAAGGGTCCTATTATTAAATGATTAAAAATTGAAGCAATAAGCCTGCAGGCAGTTCATAGTTTGTCAGTTCACATGCTTTTTCTTCATCTTGCATCTACTTACCGACATAGCTGCATGGTCATTGTTGTTATTCTGAGAAGGAAACCAGTAAGGCAATCAAAACAAAAAAATTAAGATGTACTGTCAACATCAAAAAAAAAAAAAGAATAAAAAATTGGTAGCAATAAAAAGTAAAGAAAAGCTTCCAGAACAATTACAGCTACATAATTCCTTAAATTATTTTTTTTAAACCTGTGAACTTATATAGTATTTTGTCGAGACATAACAAATACCTTATAATTTAAATAACACTAATTCAGCATTAAAATGTTTTTCCGTAACAAGGAACTGTATGCCAAAATATCAAAGTAGCAAACTTCAAATGACAAAGTGTCAGTTGATATGCCTTTCCAGAAAGCTTTCATGATAACACATAATATAACCCAAAATACTTAGGTTAAAAATTAAAGGGCGTGTTTACCCTCTGGCTTACAGAGGCTCTGTTCGTCGGTAACACACTTTGTTCATACAAGACTTGCAGCAGCTCAGGACAGTAAGAATCTAAACGTAACACAACCCACTAACAAATTTAAACATAAATCTAATGGTAATATAACGGCAGAAATAAGCTATTTTCTTTTTCAAAACTAGTTCTTAAGTACAGTAAACAAACAGAGGAGAAAACAAAAGATGTAAAACTTAAGGAAAAAAAAAAAAAGCTTCAGAGACACAAGACATTGCCAGTGATTCCACTGGGACACCAGACCCCAGCACACCATGCCATCGAGTGTGTAGGTTCAGTCAAACTGAGATCATGGTCGACCCGATTTAGATCTCTAACCTTCCAATACAAATAATACAAACTGCATAAACCAGATACGAAACATGAGATGTGTATTTTAAAAGTTGTGTCCAGGTTGGTACGGAAACAGCATCGATCCAGCATGGCCCCAGGTGAGAGCACTGCGGGGACACGTCCCCGTGCGTTACACACCTCACAAACACAGCCGAAATGAAACACGGCTCCAGTGACAGCAACTCAGGGATCGCAAAAAAAATCCTTAAAGAACATTTCTAGAGGAGTACTGGCATCCGACAATCTAGCCCAGTTTAGCACTCCACAGCATGCGCTGTTTTAATGAGTTATGGAACCTACATCTGGGGTTATTTTTGAAAATGTTTTTACTATACATTTTTTCTTAATGAAAATACCTTACTATTACAAATCTAACGAGAATCACCACAATGAAACCGTACAGACATTTCCGTGTCACCTCCACAGCTCACACACACCACCACTCAGGTTGGGCAGAGAATGGCTAGAAAGCAGCCCTGAGGAGAAGGACTTGGGGATGTTGGTAGATGAGAAGCTTAACATGAGCTGGCAATGCGCACTGGCAGCCCAGAAAGCCAACCGCATCCTGGGCTGCATCAAGAGAAGCATGGCCAGCAGGACATGGGAGGTGATTCTGCCCCTCTGCTCTGCGCTCGTGAGACCCCACCTGGAGTACTGTGTCCAGCTTTGGAGTCCTCAAGACAGGAAGGACACGGATCTGCTGGAACGGGTCCAGCGGAGGGCCACGAAGATGATCAGAGGGATGGAGCACCTCCCTTATGAAGACAGGCTGAGAGAGCTGGGGTTGTTCAGCCTGGAGAAGAGAAGGCTCTGGGGAGACCTTATAGTGGCCTTTCAATATCTGAAGGGAGCCTACAGGAGAGCCAGAGAGGGACTCTTTGTCAGGAAGTGTAGTGAAAGGACAAGGGGCAACAGTTTTAAGTTGGAAGAGGGGAGATTTAGATTAGATACTAGAAAGAAATTCTTTACAGTGAGGGTGGTGAGACACTGGAACAGGTTGCCCAGGGAGGTCGTGGATGCCCCATCCCTGGAAGTGTTCAAGGCCAGGCTGGATAGGGCTTTGGGCAACCTGGTCTAGTGGGAGGTGTCCCTGCCCATGGCAGGGGGGTTGGAACTAGATGATCTTTAAGATCCCTTCCAACCCAAACCATTCTATCATTCTATGACTGTATGCTTCTACAGCTGGCCAAGCCAGAGCAGAGCGCCATATACCTGATACCTCGAAAATGACAGGAACCCTCGTGCCAGCCCAGAGCTGTCACCCACAGAGCTCTGCATCCTGCCTCCTCCTGACCAGAGCCTGAAGTTCCCAAATAACCTCTTCACAGGAGTTGCCCTTCTCCAAAGGTTGACTTGTGCCCCCAGGCACATCTTTCCACTCCTTTCACACTTCCCAAGCCCTAACACCACAGCTGCTTCTCTCCATCCCACTTCGCACATCACTGCCTCCGTCTGTGGCTCATTTCGCAAGCTCTCTCCAGACGCAGGTTCCCGGCAGATGCCTGTAGGCCCTCTCCAGGGGCTGCACGTCCATAACTTCTACAGGCTATGGCGGAGCAGGGCCCTCCATCCACACCACAGTGGGTGTGAGGTGACGGGGAATCTCGCTGCCTCACAAACTCGCTGCTCCTTACCAAAAAATGCACCACTGGTCTGGCACAGAAGCTCATGCCTCGCATCACACTCATGGCAGTGTTACCTGACACGTCTCCAGGGGTTATGTCTTTGAGTCAGTAAAGAAAAAAAGGAGACTGATGAATTGCAGCCCCTTCAGGCGTGATTTGGAAGATCAGGTAAGCCCACCATGCCAGCAACTTCAACACCTGGCTCTGCACATAAAGGAATTACCCGTCCCTTCCAGCCTGGAGCCCCAGGACACCCCGCACATGAAGGATGTGCTCTTCATGGGTGCTGCAGCAGGAAAATCGCTGGGACAGTGGTGTGATAGGCTGGGGACCGCAGATGTGGCCTGAACGGCCTACTGAAGTCACCCCAGACCTACAAAGCTATGAACTATTATGATGATAAATCAAACCAGAAACAGTTTTTTCTGTCTTAAATCAAGGGGAAATCAGACAACAGAACGTAACAAATAGTACACAAAACAGGTTAAAGGTGCCCTTTTACCCAGGCCAAAGCAACATTTTGAATATGAACGAGGACTCATTTCAATGAAGCTCAACTAACTAGAATCAAATGACTTCTCATGACCAAAACTATTTAGCTAAAAGCAACCTCGGAGAACCCAAGACCTCCATAATCTTACGTAGAAATGGAGGATTTGCACCAATTCCGCACTGTTTGAACCAATGCATGTGTACAAAGAACCAATATTGTTAATTAAAAAGGCCCTCTGATGCTCTAGAAAACTCCATGAGCTCTTACACTATTTGTAAATTAGTTTTTGTTAACAACATTACTAAAGTATATGAAAGTATTTTCTAAATATTATCATGGGTAAGCATCATCAACTACTGAAACACATCCGAAAATACATCTGTACTGGAAAAAGTTAAAAAATACATCTGCCAGCAAGTGCACAGTTCAAAAAAATCACATCTATCTTCAAAATCTGACAATTTTAAAACAAAATAATGCTCCAATATTTTGAAATTAAACTTAATTTTGAACACTTACAGGTAAATGAGTAAAAACTTGAAACGTGCTTCTTAAAAAGTTAATAAGGTCCATTAAGTATCCACTGGCTCTTCCATCTGATTCAGACATTGTCCAATCATAATCAGCAATCTGAATAAATTCATCAATTTTTTGGTTAAGTTTTGTGTATATTTCCCCTTCTGCAGCGTGCCTTGCATCCTGAAAAAAAAAACAAATGTGTGCAATTGTCAGAATTCTAAAATATTACTACAATGTAGTTAAAACTATATTAGTCAAGGAAACTGAAGTCTCGTGCTTCTCTTGGACTCAAAAAATACCTTATTTAAAACAGTATTTTAACTTGTGTCTTACAAAAGTCTGAGGCTGTGGTTTTTAAAGTATTCCCATAATGTACATTGTAAGAGTGTTTAGAACAGAATATTCCTACCAAATAATCTCTGTTCTCAGAGACAAATGAAATAAATTTGAATTTGGAAACAAAGCAGTTGCTTTACTCCCTTCACAATTATCACCTATAATTCAGCCTTACAAATTTATCAACCCTGACGTGAAGTTTATTTGACCCCTTTTTCAAATAAAGTAATCGAAGAATCTAATTACTTTATCTGCCATGGCCAGAGGTCCAGCAACTATATGATTTTTATGTCATCAATATCTTAAAGCTGTGTATCTGAAAAACACCATTTTTCATCCCCCTTTAAACATCTTGACCATCACACACCCCCTTACTTCCTCCCAACCCAAGTTTTTGTTCCGCCACCACCCAGACTCCACTTTTTGGACCAGCAGAGAGGCAAAGTCCCATGTCTGCCGTGAGGAGAGCCCCGATGCTGCCTGTCTGCCCCATCTCTTCGGGGACCTCGGCACAGGTGCTCGGGAAGCCATATCTGGCTGCAAGGGCACGCTTTTGCCAGCCTGGAGTTTAAAGATGCTCCACAAATTCCACGTTCTAATTTGTGCTCAACGTAAAACTTTCTTCACTGATCTTGGGAAACGATTCCAGACAAACACTGGATTTGAAGTGGACTGGTCAGTTGTGGAAGGTTTTTAGAGGGTGAAAACAGGCTGGATATATCAGAGCAAGGTAAAAGTGGATGAGATTCCCATCGCTGGTTTCCTCTGGGAGAAGACATGGCACTTCAGAAAAGGTGTAAATAAGAAAGGGAAAAAGAAAAAAAACCCAAAACAATCTGAGCTTAAAAGTGGCATCACACTGAGTATGTCAGATGTAGCCTTCAGCCAGGCCCCAGGACATGAGCACCTTAAGAGGAAGCAAGAAACCACGTGGCCCTGCCACATATAAATATCACAGTACGATTCCCTAAAATCCCCTACATATGCTTAGTGTGACTGCTGAGTTAAAGGAAAACCAATGGTCACCCAAAGCTGGAAGACGTGGCTATAAATATTGAAAGTGACACAATTTTTTAATATGATAAAATGAAACAAGTCTTGATGGTGTGTTGGTTTGGGTTTTTTTTTTAATTTCCACCAATGTGAAACAATGCTTGGAGAATCTGAAGGACATCTTAAAATGAGATCTTATATACAAAAACAAAAAAGAGAAAAACAGCAGCCATGAAATAGGTCTGAAGGCTTCTATTAAAAAAATCCAGTGTTGATGTACGTACAAGATCACCTCGTGGATTTTTGACCACTTGGAAAGAATGGAGGTGACATGATTTGGCACCAGGAGACGAATTTAATAACAGTAGAACATACCAAAGTTTTTGAGGGCCCAACTGGGGAACTGCAAGCAGTTTTTCATTAAAATAGAGAGGGAAAAAAATAAAAAGAGGGATTAACGAGAAAATAATTTTCTACTCTAACTGGAGAACATTGTGCTAACAAGTTCTCCAGGGAAAGAGACAGAAGAGAAACCATAAACAAAAATTCTTGCGTGTTTGTCAGCGTTCATTCTGCAGTGCATAGGTACTTCGCTCACAGAACACAGCTACAACACTCTGTGGTGCCCTCCCACAGAACTCAGATGGCTCACAGGAAAAGGTAGAGTACAACATAAGCAAACAGCACAAAACGTAACACAAGCTTTCAAATGCATTTACCAAATGAAGTTCAAGGACACAGAACATCTTACTTCTTAATGAAATCAAAGACTACAGCTGCATTAAGTACTTTGTTTGAATGTTAAAAAGTTTATGGACTGACCTTACAGGAAAGTACCTGTGGATATGGAAATTCAAAGCCACACGCACCAGCAAACACGTGCCCGACCAGCAAAGCAGGCAGCCTGGGTCTTAGGGACAGGGAAACCAGTGACCTATTGGCAGGGTGATGGTAACCCAGCTACAGCTGCTGGGCCAGAGCCCTCTGTCTGGCCTCATTCATTTAACCCTCAGCAAAACAAATGACAGTTATGGGAAAATTGTTGGCAACCATCTGGAAATATGAAGTCTCTTGCAATGATGATGTCTTACTCCACCTCACCCAGCTTTTCACACATATGCCAGAGGGGATGTTATAATAGGAGAGGCTACATTTTGCATCAAGTACAGAAAACAGAAATCACCTCAATAGGATTAGTCCTCTTTATCCCATAAATAGAAAAATTCACCCTCCTTTGTTTCAGTGCACACTGAAAAAAACCCAAATCCCTAAAGTTCATGTTGCAGCTGCTTTGGAATCCCTGATGACTTTTTGTTTTGTTCTTTCAAAAGTGTCTGTATAGAAGCCCCAAGTGACGAAGAAGGCAAAGTACCGGCTGAATGAGCGGCACAAGGCAACCTAGACAGGCTTATTCTTCTGCAAGAATGTTTTCTTCAGAAAGTGAATGGGGTTTGCGTGGTAAGGGTTTGGTAGTGGGGGGCTACAGAAGTGATTTCTGGGAGAAGCTGCCAGAAGCTTTGCCCTTACCCCCTTTTGTTTCAATGTGCTTCAACTGTAGTGATTTTAATGTAACTGTACATGTAACAATCACATAACGGATGCCATGTACCATACCTTAAATGTAGAAAGTCCATAAAGTCTTGCAGTGTGAACAGTCACTTGTGAAATATTTGTAATGTTGGATATAAAATCCTCAAGGTATTTACAGGCTTGTTCCAGGTGTGTTGTGTTTATGATGATTTGGACAAGCTATAAGAGACAAAAAATTCTTGTAACAATCCTTTTGGTATCACCCATTGTCATTTGATTTTTTCAGCAACTTTCAGGCTACTTTTTTCAGCAACAATGCTACCAGAAACTAATTACAGTATTTCAGGTTACCACCTATTACCTGTTAGCTTTCAAGTTTGCTTTCAAACACCACTAAGGAGTAATACTACAGTTTATATACAAATGATGAAATTTTTAAAATGAAGACTGCAGACACCTACCCAGTGAAATAAATCCAATTGGTATTTAAAAAAAAATAGAGGAAAATATATTGCCAAAAGCAAATCACTAATTTGTACCATAAAAATAATTTTTTAAAAATAATTTTTCTAAGAAAATAATTTCACAGTATTGTCTGCAGAATGATGCATTGTGATGTCAGGGAATTTCAACAATGAGGTTGTCAACTCCTTCCCCCCTCAGCAATGGTAACAATCTGCTTTTACGTGATATAAATGTTTTTATAAGCAGGACCTGCATTCGCATTCGGTTCACAAACTAGATACGGCACAAGGCATGGCATACCCTACGTAACGCAGGGTAACTGAAACATTGGTAAATTGGTTCTTAATTCTCACTGCACACCGTCTGTTTTAGAGAACACTAATGTAATGCTTTGTAAAATAAGTTTTCTTTTTAACATTTTTCTTGATAATTAAACACCTCAAAAATATTAGTGAATTTATTTTCATATTCTTGAAAATATTCCTGTACCCATTTCAATAACACAGAAAACCATGGCTCAGATAAATTCTATGGCTTGTCTTACTAACACGGCAATATACGATTTCTAGAGCTCTCTCCTCATCTTCTTCATCTCATTTATAGAGGTTCCTGCCATTTAAACCCAGCCTTCACTACGCAGTAACGCTGTGCTGACGGCAATGAGTTCCCCCCCAGCAGGTCTCAGGCCTCCGGACACTGCCTGTCCCTGAAGCGCGTGTCCCACCACTCACTGTCCCCACACCTCATCCTGCCCCATAAACACACTGAACCAGGAGTCCTGGTGAAGAAACAACACACAGAAACCTAATCCCAGATTTTCATTGCAATTACTATAGAAAATTCTCATGTGTTAGAGTGAACTTAAATTTTAGATTTTTTGATCTGGTCGGTTCACTCTGGAACTTTAAACAGTTCATGTGAGAAAGATTTTCAACACACCTCCTCTTTTCTTTTTTTTAATAGGAAGAAAAAGAAACTCAACAATGTGCCACTAATTGCTAGACAGGAGCAGAACACAGGAACTTGCTCCGTACGCAGCCAAAGAAGTCAGAGTCTTTGGCTTGTTTTTCGCAAATCTCTGTTTATCATTCAGGAGAGAGAACTCTCCCACTGTCACCTCTCTCCCCAAAGGCACCCCTGGGTGAATATATGTACTTCTGACTTGACCAACACTGGAATGTTATTCTCTATATAACAGATACCGATGCTTCTTTATACTTCATCTTTCACCTCTTTACATTTTCAATTTTAAAGCAAAAGGTTTGTGTTTTTCTTACACAAATTTTAATAGCATGGCATATCTACATCTACAAAACTAATTTTAGTATTGATTGTCTTAAAAATCACAGTTTTGAGTATGTGTTTTAAAACTTACCTCGGTTAAACCTATATGAGGTTTTTTAATTAGGTTCTGTAAACAACTACTTAGAGTTCTTGTAAGCAGCAAATTTGTAGCTTTTCTGAGCATATCATCTATTTCTGTTGAGCTGAAAAAAGAATATTTATTTTTATAACTATGCTGCACATGACAATACTTTGACAGTAATACTTACTACTTTTATATTTTCCCTGAAAAGAGGACTTTTCATGTTAAGAATTCCTTAAGTGCGTTTAATTTCTGGTTGCTCCAAGTTTTCTGTGTTCTAACACACGGAACACCCCTTTCACTTACCAAATTATCCATTAACTGGGTTTCAACACTGAAGCAAAACGTTTTTTTTTTTTTTTAATGTATTTTGGACATGTTTATTGTCACAGCAGTTTGGAAAGAGTAATCTGTGGGTTTAATGAGTTACTGAGGAGGTCAACATGCACTCATTAGTACGTGTAAATTATAAACAGTATCAATTAAGAATGTGTGAAAGCAAGTCATTTACATCTTCACCAGTGCAGAAATGGGTGACCAGCCACAAATACCTTCCAGATTTCAGATCTATGAATGTTACTTTTTGTAATTAAAACTAAGCTTTTGAAGGCCACAGGAGGAAAGGCAATGGGAGAATTGTGATGTTTCCTGTGGGAAAAAGGTGTGATGAGAAATCATTGCTAAGGGAACGCAACGCACCGAGAAGGGAAACCCGGCTTGAACTAATCAGGTACACTACACAATTATTTCTGCAACGGTCAGAAATCTGGAAATAGTACTAAGTTGTTTTTTTTCGAATTTTATATGCTTTGTTAAATAAATAAAATCTCTAGATTATTCAAACAAGTCAATACTGTTTAAAAACCCCCAGCAGTGTCTCAGACTGCTCACCGTGCTCAGCTACCCTCACCCACACAGGCACACGCACTGTATACAATATATATACACATACATGAAACATATGCTATAGCATGGGGAATCACAGATTAAATATAAAGAATTGCATATGTAAATTATGAAAGAAACACAGCTAGCAACTACACAAGAAAATATATTTCCAATTTCATATATATCTTTAGGTCACCTGGAAGTTCTAGGTTACATAGCCACCTTCCCGACACTCTACGCTTACCTGCGGTGAAGTGACTCTGAAAACTTAAGGCTGGCATAAATGAATTCCTTCACCTGGATATAAATCTGAGGCACTGACTGAGACATTGGAAGCTTCTTTGGAAAGGATTGCTGTGAAAATAAAAGATAATACTATCGTACACTTGAAACTGTTTCAAAGAAGAGCTTGGTATTACATGCCACTGTTAGAAAGCCACTTAACACTATCAATATTTTAATTTATTTTAAACTTTTCTGTTCTTCATCAAACATAAACAGTGGTATGCACTGGGCTGAGTTCTACATCTGTTTAAACAGCCTATAGGCAAAATAGAATGTTACCTCTTATTTAAATTACAATGAAGTTGGGAGGCTTTATGCAATTTAAGATCCCTCCCATAGAAAGCAATTTACAAACATGCATTAAAAAACAGGTCTCAAACCACTTTTAATGTGAATGAACAAGATAGATCTAAGTGGGATGAGAGGTTCAAAAATGCAAACATTTGGAAGCAGTAGGGAAAAAAAGAAAGTTTGAGATGTTCAGTGCATCTGGGAATCTAAAACCATCTTGATTATTTCTAGGCACGTATATTTACTATCACGCATTCACGTTCTCTCGATGGCTCACAAAACCAAAGTTTTTTGAATTCATTTTAACAATTTGGATTAACATGTGGGAAATACAAGTAGTCTGTAAGAATAAAATCAAGTTTCTCACTTCAATTTTAAAGCTGATGTTGTATTTGGGAGGACAAAAAGAAAAACATTCAATTAATTGTACATATACCAAATAGGTATTTCTGCATGGAATACGTAATTTTTGAAATCTGCAAGACAATTAATGTTCTGTTCACTCTGACTAATGTATGAGAAAAATAATTAACAACTGATACCGCCCCTGGAAAATTCCATTTCCCTTAAACAAAAAAAAAAAACAACCACAAAAAACATTTATCAACAGCAGCTCAACATTCGTGTACTAAAAAACCAAGACAAAACATATTACCTTGAAATTCGCCTGATCATACCTCTTTATTTAAGATCAGGTGGTGTGACAATTACATTCATGTCATTTAACAGCAATAGCGAACTTTTTGTAACAATAAAATTTATTTCAAATATGTGCTCATCTGATTTAAGCAATTAATTTTGACACATAAAACAAGTGCTATTACAT
The DNA here is from genome assembly GCA_013399435.1 of Arenaria interpres. Classification (NCBI taxonomy): domain Eukaryota; kingdom Metazoa; phylum Chordata; class Aves; order Charadriiformes; family Scolopacidae; genus Arenaria; species Arenaria interpres. The sequence continues at coordinate 72,483 of VXAK01019767.1, forward strand.
ACAACTATTTCGGATCATTAAAATATTCTGTCAGCAGGGCTTGAGTCTCAGCCTTCATTCACCCAACAATGGAAAAGAAGCAACTCTTTATCCTTTACCGTGTCCTGCCAATACAGCAGGACACAAAACTTTCTGTCTGCTTACTAGAGTAGGCAGCACGAAAAAAAACATCAGACACAAGCCAATTGTTTCACTTCTGAATACAGAGAGTAAAATCAGGCAATATAATCAAACCACCATAGTTTGCCACATCCAACCTAAGCAGCAGAGCGAGGACTAGACTGTTTTGCCCCTCAGATGGGATTTGCTGTGTTAAATATCCAGTAGGTTCTGGTCACAAATCTGCCTGGTGTGCTGCAAGCAACTCCTGGGAACATTGCAGCTTCCTTTCACCAAGGACACCTAATCATTCTTTCTCCTCTGTCCCACTGCCTAGCTGACAAAGTCTCTGAGTACAGAGAATACATTTCCCTGCTAGTGAAACAAGAGCCAAAGCTTTGTACTAATCATACATACGTGCATTAACAACACACGCCACCCACGCATGCTGGTATATCAGACAGAGTGAGAGCTTAGCAGGTAAAATTATTTAGTGCGAGTTAAAAATCTCTGCAACTGATTAGCAAAATATGTCCTGCTAAATAGCACTCGGGGTGTGGTATGCCTCCAACGCTGTAAAGGATTTCCATTCTGTTTATCTATTTTAATATTATAATGGCTAAGTAAATGAATTTGAGGGAGGAAAGCACCCACCAAGCACCCTGGCATCTTATTCAAAAGTCGGCATAAACCCCACCTTTAGTTTTTCACTTTCACTGCAGTACTGTATTAATGACATGCAGCTGTTACCTTTGCCTGGTAAATCCCCGGTGAATCATAGATTTTACTCTTAGAATCATAGAATCGTTTAGGTTGGAAAAGACCTTTAAGATCACCGAGTCCCACTGTTAACCCAGCACTGCCAAACCCACCACTAACCCATGCCCCTCAGCACCAACACTGCCCTGGGCAGCCTCTCCCAAGGCTTGACAACCCTTTGGGTGAAGAATTTTTTCCTAATATCCATCCTAATCCTCCCCTGGCACAACTTGAGGCTGTTTCCCCTTGTCCTTTTGCAGATATCTGCAGTGACAGATGGTGTACAGACCAGTTTCCCTCTACAACAGCTGCTCCCACTGTCATGTGGTTCAAAGGTTTAGCTCCCCACTACAGACTCCATCATGGGCCTGTTATTCTTCATAGAATCGTCCAGGCTGGAAGGGACCTCCAAAGGGCATCTAGTCTGACTTCCCCGCAGTCAGCAGGGACACCCCCAACTAGACCAGGTTGCCCAGGGCCTCATCAAGCCTCACCTTGAATATCTCCAGGGATGGGGCCTCAACCACCTCCCTGGGCAACCTGTTCCAGTGCTCCACCACCCTCACAGTAAAGAACCTTCTCCTCATCTCCAATCTAAGTCTGCTCCCCTCCAGCTTAAAGCCATTGCCCCTCGTCCTGTCACTATAGGCCTTTGTAAACAGGCTCTCCCCAGCCTTCCTGTAGGCCCCCTTCAGGTACTGGAAGGCTGCTATTAGGTCTCCCCGGAGCCTCCTCTTCATGGGTATGGCCAAACCCGTATTTGAAGAGCAGAACATATGAATCACCTTTCTGTGAAAGGAGTTTGCAGTGAAAGAACGGATGAGGCTATGAAAGAGCATCCCATTGGAATGCTGCTACAGCAGAATTATTTGCAGTCTCTTCACACACGCCCCACATGCTCAAACACAAATAATTCATTTTAAAAGTAAAATACAAAAGTTGCTGTCTCTAACAGACTCCTATTTTACACGTATTTTTGCAATACTAGAGCATATACTATACTATGAGTTACTAAACCCAGTGAGTTGCAACAAAATTTAACTGAAGATAGACTGTATTATAATTACATAAAGTTGCATCAAGTGTATTATTGATTTGTTTACAAAACAATGGGTGTCATTATTCACTCAAACATCAGAGCAAATGACGAAAGCTTTAATTTTCATATTTATTTATGACTAGATAATTACACACAAAGAAGGTGATTTAGCCTCTTAATCTACCTAGTTTGTCAAATTTTAATTGCTTTTTAATTATAAAACGCATTACTGTCCCAAGTGTCCTTAATTGGATTTCGACAAACTTTAATGACATAAAACTTTTCCTTACCTTATCGAGTTCTGGATCTTGAAAAGGAAATTTGCTTGTGACTATTTTGTATTCCTCTTCATTTGCTACAGGAATAGGGCTGTAGTTATCTGCTTCAAAAATATCCCTGGTGAATTAGTAAAGTGAAAAACATTTAGGACATGTAACTCATGTACAGTATTTTCCAGTGTTAAAACATGTAAATGAATATAAATTTTATTACCACACTTAGATGTGCAGCTTCAAAATGTTATGAGCTGCAATCACCATAATTTCAGACATCCACACTATTTTTAGATCAATTTGAAAGTACCTTGTACGTGCTGACTCTTTATGCTGTGTCTAATCACAGAGGAAAAATAGCAAAGAGCATTTTAATATGTATGACTCAAAGCACAATACAGGAAAGGGACTTGAGATCAACTCGTCCGCTCCACGGCAAGCCATAACGAGACACTAATTACGGCAGCCTACCTACACTTTGCCCCCAGTACAGCTTACACTCGTGTCCCTTGGGTACCGCGGCCACCCACAGTCCACAGAGGGGATGCTGAAAACTCCCACCAGGCAGGTGGGCACAGTGTAAAGGTGCCCCCCGGGCTGTGCTGCTCGTCAAGTGACTGTGCTGGGGGGCACAGAGCTTGAGAACATCAAGCAGCCAGTTTCATTTTAAGGTTTTCCGGATCACAATGTCACATAATTTAAGGTAAACAACTTCTGCACATTTAGGCCTCACACCCAGTCTGCACAGAGTCCCCTCCTGCTCTGCTCCTGGGTTCACAATTTACTCCATCAAATGATTCCAAAGAATAGGTGGAAACCAACCTGCACTTTAAAAAAATGAGGACGTACTGGCAATGTCAGCAGACTGTCCGGGAGACACGTGTATCAGATACATCTAAACATGGAGACAACCTACACTAGGAAGCTAACGGCCTCTTGCAATAGTCTGGAATTACTGGGTTCCTAACAAAGAGAAACAGACGTCTCTCTGGCACATTTCTCCAGTAATGCCCACTGGAGACCCTCCTGCTCTCTGTCCCCTACAGAAGCAGCACTCAATGGCTCTTCTCCTAAATATTGGTTACATGTGGTTAATATCTTATCCTATCCAACCCAAAATTCATACACAATACCGAGTTAATAAATTCTTCCAGAATTACAACTCTACCAAAAAAACCTTGAAGTCCGACGAAAACAATAGATGCTGTACAAAGGCACAATGATTTTGAAATACTAACCTGAACAGTCCAGACCACTTTTTAAGAAGTGTTTCATTGTACTGGTCTCTTATCTCAAATAAAAGATCAAATAGTCGGTTCACAGGAAAACCATAGCCCTAAGGTATAAAAATTAAAAGGGTGGGTAATTCAAGAACTAATACACTCAGTTCCTATCACATCCCTTCAGGACTCTGAGATGAGATTTGTAATTCAATCTTGTCACTTCTATAAAACAAATGACAGCACGATAAAGGCACCACTACAACTAGAAGATTATATATTAAATTCTTACCAAATACTTTATCCTATTCTTTCAGGTTTCAAGCAGAAATTTGTCCCATTTCTCTGTAACATTTTAACTTGCTATTTATGCATATAACTAATCTTTTTTATCAGTCTGTTAAATATTGCAAGAATACTTGCCAAGATGTTCACTTGATCTTTCAGCTAGAGACTTAACCAGAAGTGGAATGCTATTCTTGCTAAAGATCAGAACTGAAGCATTTATAAAAGACAAAAATGTACAGCAAGAGCAAAGCTAACATTGATTTTGCACATACATAACTGGATGCTAGCTGGATAGCCCAGAACACAGACATTAAATTGATAACACTGAAAAGGAGGAACCAAGGCAAGAAATACACGTATTTTTAAAATATTATTGTGTAATTTTGTTCTTGATTCATATGTATGACTTAGGAAAACCCAAAGCATTGCAGTTACTCATATAAAGGAAAAAATTAAGTGTAGGAATTTCAGTTAAATTACTAATATACTAAAATACTAATATAGTATGTACCTGTAAAGTATCCGCAAATACTACAATGAGATTCTTCAGTTCCAGAACAAGGTCAGGATCACTGCAATATGACTGAAAGTGAGAAATTCTGGTTTTGTTAATAGTATTTAAAATATGGGACATATGTTTGCAAAGAATATTAGCACAAAAGGTTAAACTCTCCAGCTTTATCCCTTTACCTGACTGATTGCCTTCGTAAAAAACAACTTACACTCACTGCTCTTCACTACAGCCAAATAAAAGTATTTGTTAAATTATTATAGGAACTATCAGTAATATAAAAGCTCAGTAAGTAAAGTAAAATATGAGAGTCAATAAATATTAGTATGTTCTACTGAAATTCCATATCAGAAAATGATGTTTCTTTCAGTGGCTCATAAGCACACACCAAAATGCTTTCTGAAATCACCCTCAGAGAGATTTCCACAGGATGTTCTTTTGAACCCTGAGCCTGGGTCTCACTAGGGCTACCTGCGCCTCCTCAGACAGTCACCCAGGGAACACTGTCTGTGCATGGGAAAACACTACAAAATACTTTCTGAAAACATTCAAATTACAAATTTGATAGTAAAAGTCAAGACATTAAGTTATTTATTAAATGACTGAAATCTGATTTTCAGAGGTGCGGAGTCCTACAACCAAGGCTTTCACCTCAGCTTCACTATTTGCAATACTGGGTAAAGTAAAAAAATATTTATATTAAAATAATTTAAAGCAGAGTAAGAATATAGTATTGATTAGAGACTAGACACATCTGTTTAACCTTTAATTTTTGCTCTTAGCACATCTCATTAAAGTAAGGGTGGGTTTAAAATACCTCATAAGACAACATACACTAAACATCAGTCTGTACTAGGATGGTGTTAGGAAGAGCTTGTGATAGAATTGGTTTTGATGGAAGTTAGCATTTTGAGAAGAAATAGTGATCAACCACACGACAAGACATTGAAGAGTTCTTTAGAGATTACATTACTTAAATTACCATATTCTTACATAGGTGTATAAATCCATATGCCGCCAATTAACCGGCATAGTATTTAGCTTAAAAAAATGCTGAATATATCTCAATTTATCCCAATCCTCTAAAATGAATTTAAGAAGTATGAGAACATCTCGAGTACCACTGACCAGTAAAGGGCCTATGATAAAACTATAGTTGCAATGTGAACATCTTCCCCATTTTTCCTCCGTGTATATGAAATGTAAAACATTCCTTGAATTAAAGATCAATTGTAATAAAAATAAAAATGAAGGAAGGATAAAAGTCTTCTATTTTTTTCTCGACAGTGAAAGTTGTACCAATAGTAAACTCTGAAGCAATTTACCGTGGGTCAGCTGAGAGAAAAATGGTACCCACCGCTCTTTCCAGAGAAATAAGAACTGGGATGCAGCTGCTCAGCATCACCAGAGCAAAGCCAGAAACATCACTTCAGGAGACACACTTTGAAGATACCCAAATACTCCCCTGACACAGAATTTACATTCTAACATCTGTGAAGACTTTTCTAATACCTTTACCTCAATATAAACATGTTACTACTATAGCACTGAAGGGATAGCTCCAAGGGGTTTGCCGGTGGAGTTTATTTTGGAAACACAGCATTTGGAATGATAATTAGGAACTATTTCCTGGTGGTGCTTTCAGTGCTGAACTATTCAATCTGATCTAATGAAGAGGTCAGTTGAGACTAATGAGGAAGGATTGCAATAATAACAGCAGATTAACTCTGCATATTCTAAACTGCTGGACTAAGAGAAGGTTTGGAAGACCCAGTGAGTTGTAAATCAGCAGAGGATTATGCAAATAGCCCATGGCTTCGGATCACAGCCTGATACTGTTGGGAAAAACAAAAGCTTGGCAGGCTCCACCCCAAATCTGAGTGATTTTTAGCCACTAGGAAAAGAAAACATGAAAGGGGTGTAATTTTTCACTTTGTTACTATCCCAGCTTTAAATACACAGAACTCTGAAGTAAGAGGATTTAAAGGTAGTACTGACAAGGCTTCTCACTTACTGACTGTGTCCTAAGAACAGCAATGATCTTGGAAAGGGCCATGTTCCAGAGTTCATCTGTGTATGTTCGAGTTACCAGTCCTTGGGTTACATGTAAAATGTGGTCTTCTACTACAAAGAAACTAAAAGAAAACAATGCTTAAATTATTAACTTGTTTTCTAACATTAAAGCAAATGCTACCTTTTTACACAGAAGCACAGCCAAACCCATCCCTGCTTGTGCAGTGACCCTTTGGGAGGTTTGGTGTCCTCTCTGCCCAGGATGAGGTCAGAATGTGCAGTTTGTGTCACATCAGCTGGAGCCCTGGCTGCTGGAGGGTCCCTGTGGGACACCGTCCCCAGAGGATGCTCTTCCCTGCTCAGATCAGCAACAACCACCCACATGGTTTATGTGGAAAGGGAATCTTGCAGGAGAAGGTTTTTGGAGAATGGAAGAACAGAGGGTGAATGCAGAATTGGTACCGTAAAACTGAAATAAATCTCCATTTAGAAAACTTACCCTACAATTTGACTGAAGTATCTTCTATAGCCTTCTACTGTTTCATGCTTTCAGTGAAAAAGAAAACAAGTTTAGGAATAAAAATACCACCGAGTATGAGGTACAACCAAGTCAATGCAAAAACAAATGCATCGGTTACCATGCTTGACTGCGGCTGCAGAACTAATCTTGCTTGTTTCCTTCTTTGTTTTCTGTAGTAATTTTCAAATACTTCTCCATCACCCTAAAACAAGACAGAAGTAGTTAAAACAAGAACATTGTCTCAGTATGAAAAAGACATTTCTTAAATTAAGGGTAGAATTCTCTTAAACTAAGCCACGTTGTGCATTTATTCCACATGTAGGCCTCCAGCTGGCACCAGCAAAGTTTTGCGTGCATGAAAAATGTAGAAATTATCTTTTTATTTTTAAGGTAGCCTACAGAATGTACTGTAAATAAAAATGTTCATGTGCCTACATTTTGTCAAACAGTATTATGCATTTAAAGCAACACTTATGTTTTTAAACTATGGCTTTTTTTGCTTATTCTCTTTGGAATTGGTAAATACAATGACTGTGGATTTGGATTTTTTTCCTATCACAGTCCTTGAAGATACAATACCCTTTGTGCCTAATGATTACATTGTGAGGAATTCAAGTGACATCTTACCCATACCATTAAGATGACCATTCAGTAGAAACCATCTGTCCATCTGAAATCAGTGCTACATTGACCCATCTACCTACTGAACGCAATGTCATTTGTATGCGAGCAGAATAAAGCAACTTAGCATTTTTAAGGTTTGTTTTTTACCTCATGACCCTATTATTAGGACAGAGCTATTTAGAATTCCATTACATGGGCTTCCAAAAATCTTCAAATCAAATTATTACAGAGATTGTACATTACAAAGTAAGCATTACTTATCTGACTCCTCCATAAGATATAACAAAGAAGGTTTAAATGTATTATTTTAGGTTCGTAATGACTATCTTACCACATTCAGAAATACTGCTAGCCTAACAGAATCTAAAAGTAAAAAAAGGACTCAGCTTAAAAAAAAAACAACACTTGAAACCAAGATGCAAATTTATTAAATACTTTCTCTTCCAGCAGGACTTTACAGAGCGTGCTGTAACTTGTGCTAGCACCTCCTGAGCAGACACACGACTGTTCTCAAATCCACACCAGAAATGGAGATGTAAAATACCTCATGATTATTTATAGAACACTCTATCCGATGCAATCAAGATCAGCAATTCAGGCATAACAACTATTTTAAACAGATGTTCTAAAGCAATCAGCAGAAAACAGCACCAACCCTGATGAGTCAGTCACCGAATAAGCACAGGAAAGGGAAGATAAAACATACCCAAGCAATGCACTTTTTGCCCAGCTTCCAAAGGTTCAGGAGTTTATATTGACAAAAACCAATAAATCAGTTCGTGCTGGTTATAAATTCTAGGAACATTGCTCATATACCAAGTGTTGTTTCACACCATAGTTACATCAGTTTATGCTGCTATATAGCAAGTTGTTAAAAGGGAACATCACATACCAAAGGGATCAAGCGTGTTTTCAGCAGAATTTAAATATAAAGCATCTCACATAATACATGGGCTAAAAAAAAAGCTCTCTGTGTATACATCGTCCAGAAGTTTCTAGTCTAAAGAAAGGTTATTCGCCAATAGACACAGTCTATGTGTGCTGCATGTGTATCTTGTAATCAACAGGTTGCAATCAAGAGTTATGTAGTATTCTCAGGTATATAAAATACTGCTTTCTTCTTAAATATGAAGAAGCAGAGTAGAAAACATTTGCCCTGCATAAAAATGGAATATTTTCTACAGCTTTGTAGCAGAGAGGGAATTCACTAAGAAGGTGACATCTGCTGTGAGGTGAGTCCTTGATACAGAAGTGCAATGAGTAGACACCTGGTATCGACTCCCCTCCTTTGCTGTCATCGTGAAGTCATCTGAACTCCAAAGCCATGGTTTACAGAAGGAGGTAAATGAGAAGGTCTCCAAGAAGTGGTTAATGCACAACTCTTGATAATGCTACCAGGGCTTGTTAATTAGCTGATATTGGTAGGAAAGACAGACGCCCTACTCTGAAGACATCAACAACCCTGTTTTCCAAGGGGCTGAGGACCTTCAATATCAGAGCGCATTCCCAGTTGTTTTCTGTCTCCAGGAATTTTGGAATCTGGCAAACTTTCTGTGTAAACCCAAAGACCATCTCCTTGGATCGATGATCCAACATCAGGATCCTTGTTGAAGTGAACAACATAATCATATATTACTTTTACCTGTGATCTATAAATTTTACTTCCTGTTCTTTTATTATACTAAAGAAAGAATACGAAGTTGATGTCCACTGGTATATTTAACTTTACATGTTCTTTTTTATATATTATTTCACGCTTATTTCCTCTGTAAAAAGAAATGGTCTCTTTTTTAACTCTCTTTTAATAGTTCTGGCAGCCTGTCTTTCTGTCCTTCCTGTTCTTTTCATTGAGATAAATAATTACTGACATAATTACTGATGCTTTTGTTTGTGTTCCTTCTTAAAAAAAAGTAAGAGTGAAATAACCCTTTTAACATTATTTCAAGATACAAACTTTCATGTTTCACACCTGCAAAGACTCCACAGAAAGAAGATAACCCAGCCCAAATGCTTGAAGCCAGGTCCAGCTGAGATTGTAGGATTAGCAATACTTAAAAGTACTTCATCTATATGTCCTTGGTACTTACTCTGTAAGCAATCTGGCTTTAAAAGTAACTGACACATAGAAAAGGTGAGAAAATAATAAATAATTTGTTACCATGTTTCCCAAAAAAAAGTTTCCATCACAAACAAAAGTTTGTGCATTGTATTTCTTTTACAGCAGTCAAAAGCGGCTGTTTTGTCTCTGCCAGGGAATCCAACCTGCTCTGCCCGAGCACAGCCTGTCACCATCCACAGCCTTCCCTGTCTCTGCCAGGGAATCCACCCTGCTCTGCCCGAGCACAGCCTGTCACCATCCATAGCCTTCCCTGGCTATTTCGCTCTACAGTTATCATTTCCACAGGATTCAGACTGGATACTCCTATGTTTTGTAATATTGACCATCACCCCTGAGCATTTGGGTATCATGGAACGCTTGGGGGGAACTGCAAAAGTGCCAACACCACTATTGAGGCAGACATGCACATTCTACATATATTCTTAAGAACACTTACGCAATTAATGTCTTGCTGTGTCTCCTTTACTATACACGCAAAATAAAACATGCGGTCATGCCCCGAGTATCCATACCCCACCCACCTCAGCTGGTTCATCGAGAACTACTACTACTACTAGAAGCGGTATGTTTGCTTGGGAACTACAAGAGTATGAAAAATAAGACAATGAACATTCAACTTCAAAAAGTAAAATAACTTTTTGAAGTCACCTTAATACATACCAAAACGGAGTAGATGTGCAAACACCTATAGACTGGAGAAAAGTCAACAAGATCTTGAGCAGTTAAAATCTGAAGAAGGAAAGCAGAAAGAAAACTATATAAAGCATAAAAATCATACAATCTGCAAAATGTGATACATTACCAGCAGAACTTGTCCCCCCAATACACACTTTATAAGATATCTTACTGGTAAAGAATTACCCCTTCCTTCTACATTCTGGTTTAGTACCTTTAATTTTACAACTGCTCAACTTGGTTTCTTAAAAATTTTGAGATCTAGGGGCGAATTAGTAGTTTAGCAGAGTGTAAAGTTAGATGAATCTAAAGGTCAGATGAATACGAAATACATTGCGGTTGAACACAGAAACATGACCAAATTGAGACCAGCAAAAGCCAACTCTGTTGGCAGGTTTTATGGCTAGTAAAACTACTGTTTTCATAGAAAGTGGTAGGAGTTTGCTTTAATGACTTGAAAAGTAACTGCATCAGTCTTTTTGCCAGTTATTTCAGGACCCAAAACTGGATGGGTTCTATCCCCTCCCTTTGTATTACAGTACTAGATTTTATCTGTTTTACAGGACCAGACTCCTTTCACTGTGTTTTCAGAGCACCAGATTTAAAGGTCCAAATACTCGCTGTTTTATTCAATTTATGAATGCTGAGTATTTGATAGCTGAAAGAGTTCTAGCAAAAGCTGAAGTCCTCCACACAGAAATGCTGGTTTCAGCAATACCAGAATATGCCAGGGAGCCACATATCATCTACAGTGGGCAGACACTGTATAATGTAAGTTGCACCTGCATTCCAGAATAATTACAAGTTTGAATGTCCCCAAACATGATGTTAAAGCTCGCACTAATACAACTAATATTTTGGCCCTATTTCCTCTCCCTAAATCACTGATCTGGACTGGTGTTCCTTGAAGGCGTCTCTGGTCCTTCCTAACTAACGTTGACCATCTACAGAGAACATACTTCAAGTTTTGCTCAATAAATCTACACAAATCACTTTAAATAAGATGTACTCATTAGTACAAAGTTACCTCTTCTTCATGTTCATCATCTTCTTCAAACGTTCGCTTCAATGTCATTTCATTCTTGGATTCCAAAATCCTGCTTCTACCTAAATGCATATTCCGGCCATAGTTCACATTATTCTGCCTCTGAAGGGTGGTACTGAACGTTTTCTGCTGCTGAGCCTGTTTTAAAAGTAGCACCAATAAAGAGCGATGTAATGCAAACTTCATCACTGACGAGTGCATGCTATGACATGAAAACCAGGCAGTGCTATTGACCACACACCAGTGTCACTGCAAGACGTGTGTTCTCAGCCCACAACAATGACTGTCCTTCGTCGATTTGGGATGATAAATTACGTCAATAGCTAATTCCTGCATAATTTTTCCCTAATGCCCAGAATGCAATTTTAAAGGTAGAAAAAAAATTAAACAAATAATCTGTAATTTTCCTGATCATAAAGAACAAACATAGAGTTGATATTTAAACAAAGCACAGTTATCACAGAGTTCCCAGCTATTTGTTTGCTGTCTTTAGTTAAGCCTTCGTCAGCAGTCAGCTGCAGGGGCCAAATGCGCTATATTGTCTTTACTAGTGAGAGAAATGCAAGAAAGAAGGGCAGCATAATCTCAAGATTAAGTTTCATTTATAATAATCAATGCTGCATTTCACAAGAACCTTGGATGACAAAATGGCAACCTGAACTCTGCCCGACAAGAAGTCAGATGAAAACTTTACTTGCTTTCCAAATAACCGTTAAAAGCCTTGACTTGTTTTAAAGCTTGCCCAGGGGGGCCCAGCTGTCCCCATCCCTTCCCGGCTCTGCCCTTGCTCCCCCAGGGAGTGTGACACACCAACGCCATGCTCTGTGCCACCGGGCAGTTATTTCAGCATCTCAAAGGTCTGTGTGATGACTATAACCTTCAGACAAAACTGGGCTAACCCGAGACTCTCCACACCGGTGTTCCCAGTGGGTAACAGGACTGACATCAGGTAGGTGGGTCAGCTTACCTGCTTCATGGCAGTTTCCCCAATTCTGTCGGAATGCTTTCGAATGCTCTCCAAGAAATCCTTGAGGTCTGACATGGATATTTCTTTTATTTCTTCACGCAGTTTTGGTAGATTTTCTATCATTATCTGGCAAAAACGGTATTGGCTAACTCTAGGAAGGTACAGATTTTCTAGCTGTTCCATTGTTTTTAAAGCAGAATAGTACCTACAAAGAGATCAAAATCAAATTATGTAGCTTCTTATCAAGTTTTAATAAAATACTTTATCAAATACAGGATATTGATATCATATACACAATCAATATATATCTAATGAAATTACTCTGCTATTGGAAAAATTAAGAAACAAAAGGTCATCCATATAATGCCTTAGTTTGGGAAAAAACAGTAACTGTCAGAGTGCCTCAGTCAAGTAAAAATTGTCAGGCTCCTGTGGTATCAGCTGTTCTGATCACTAGACTGATCACTAACACACTATCACAGTTCTGATCACTAACAACACACGAAGCATCTTGTAGAATGGAGGCACTAAAATCATAACAATTATTTTCCCTCCTAGATTGAACTTATTAAGGTTTTTTATGAGTTCTTTTTTTCTGAAACACAAATTGCCAATTACCCAGCAGCACAGTATATGCATCAAACAATGAAAAAAAAAGTCTTGGAGAAGTGTGCCTGTATGCGTCTGCCTTCTTTAGGCACATGTGAACACACACCCCCTCCTTCTACCATGTTCCCGTCTCTTCCTGAAAGTCCTAGATAAGCAGTGTTGAAAAATTACCAAACCGTTTTGAAAGAGAAAAGCCAAATATGTGCAAAGTCCCTTCAGCTGTTGAAGAAAACCTGGAAAAGCGTCTTTTCCGGTTCTTTTGTTTGTGGATATTACTTCGTAGATATAGTGAGAAAACAATTTCAAACTGAAATACAATTCAAGCTGCTGGTTCCCCTTCTGCAGACAAGCAATAATAAATCATTAATATTTCAGTCATAATTTTTTGTTCCATTCTGAAATAAACACGCTAGTTTGCATTTTCTCCATCAGACATCTCTAAGCTAACAGTTCTCATAGCTGGAGGATGGGAAAAATCTTCTCTTTTATTCCAGAACACAACTGCTTTCAGGAGACTGCAAATAAAGAGGTTTCAAGTGTAAATTAGGAGCTTTTGTTTATTATATACTTGGTTTATACAAAATATACATAAGGCTTTGGGAATGTTGCAGATAAGAAGGGGTCTGGGGGGTTTATGTGTGTGGTTTTTGTTTTTTTTAAATAGTAAATGACGAAGAGTGCCACATGGTGAGACTTCTGGTGAATAAAACCATAATAGCATCAAAATTGTATAAAAGGTTTTTATTTAAATTATACGGATCAGCTTATCAGAACACTGTTAGTTCATCTGGAAGGTTTTTAACTGCTGTCTCTAAGATCAGAATTAGCATAATCCATTTTAAATCCATTCTAGAGTCCCTTACTAATTATATATATATGGAGCTCAGGACCCTGCCCTTTTAACATCTGTTCTGATAAAACACTGAAGTCTTATTAATTTGAAGGTCAAATGCAGGTCAGGATTTAAACTAAAAAGTTTTGCATATCATTTCATGGAATGATTTATTTCTATATTTTGCTTTAAAAACATTCTGTAGATATAACTCAATGCTGAAGTTTTTGACAATATTATTAGCTCCCATCATATATTATCACTCACAGAAGGTAAAGATTGCCCATTTGACTACAAATGAGTTAAGGATTCAATGTTATTTTTTTCATATAAATATGGCAGTCCTCTGTCTATTCTTCTGAGCTAATCTTCTAAGAATACATTCCCCAACACAAAATTTATAACGTAAGCTTTGACATTGAAGACACAAGTTTGAAACACCAATACAGGTCATATGACGAGACTGTCCACAACTGATCCACCTTGTCATCAGAACAAGAACACAGTAAGCTGGCTTTTACTAACGTCTCCAAACTAAACATGGAAACTTCCAAAACCAGAAAGAAGCAGGCCCGGGACACACACACACACACCCCCCCCGCAATAAAACAAACAAACAAAACCACAAAAAAACCCCAATCCCCCTCAAAAATCCCACAAACCAACAAAACCCCCAAAATATTAATATAAGTGTTTTGTATCATCTTATTCTAAAATTTAGCTGGCATTTTACAAAAGACTCAAGTCCCAGACACCGAGTAGTCAGGTCTGTATTAGAATTTGAAACATCAACACACAAAAAATCCAAAAGAAAAGGAAAGTGGCCATTACTTTAGAGTACACAAGGTATTATGTTCTAAATAACAGAGAGAACTTTTAAGATTTTTATCAGTGAAGTGTCATTTGGAGGCAGTTAAAAGAAATACTGTAACTTAATAAAAAGGCCCCATCAAGTTAAACTAGAGCAGTCCAGAAGCTACACAGGACAGGAGCAAGGTGCACTCAAAGGCTGTGGATTTTACTGAGAATAACACATTTGTACACAAGTAATTAATCTGAAACTTCTGTAAAGTGAGTCAAAAGCTCAGTATTTCTGAAAATGAGATTAAAGAGCTGCTGTGTGAAAAAACCAACATCTGTCTGTGGAATACCTTTTTCATTCATAATGATGTGATATGAGATTTTTTTAAAAAATGAAATTATCAAACAAATACAGTTCTGAGAACCATGAGAAAGAAAGCAGCTGACAGTTCAGTATCAAATATATATTTTGATGTTTTTTTTTCCAGATTCATGATACCTTTGGGAAACAATGATGTGTAGTTGGTAAAATCCAGTGCTTCATTTTGACATGGCTCCAAAACAATGGAGAAAACCAAAATCAAATCACCATCGGTTTTATCAGTTCCAGTATCTTTCCATACAGACATGGATAGAACCAAATGATATAAATGATGACATTTTCCTACTTGCATCCTTTATGTCTTCAGGTTTATTTCAATACTTGGAAGGTTTATGCAAAAAAAGGCTGCATGACTGCCTGGGTGAGACCCAGTAACTTAAATAACTGATCAACTCTTTCCCACAGTTCAGAAGAAAGCTTGTAGTAAGGTCAGAAAACAAATCCAAGTCTTTCAGGGCAAAAAGCTCACCCTGAAAGACCACATTCTTTCTTTAGCCATTCTCACAGTAGATTCAAGAAGATTCGGCAACAACCTTAGCAGACTGATTTATTTAATTATTTTCATTGTATGGTGGGTTTGGGGTTTTTTTGTAATACTCATTGTGGAAGGAGACTTGCAAAAACATCAGTTCTAACAATTCCAAATTAGAACACAATCTCTGGAAGCAGCTGGGAACGTTCTCCAGAGACACAGATCAAAATGGAAACACACAGGCCATGGTAACAGAGTGGTATAAAATGTGTGATGATCTTATCTCCGACTTAAAACTAAAGACTGAGGTGGTTCGGTCTAAACGCAGAGCCGCCAGGCAGTGTCTGGGGGAGTGCTGGAGAACCCACACCTCTCCTTGTGCTTCGGAGCTGAGACCCCAAACCCTCCGTAACTCTTCCCAACCAATTGTCTCTGTTCAGAGCGGATTCCGCAGCTACTTCCTCCCACAACTATAGTTCTTGTCAACTTGTGTTATGCATGGCTCAGGAGACAGATAAATAGGACACAGAGCCTTTCACCTCTAGGTCATCAGTTCAAACGCAGCCCATGTTCATCGGGACCAAAAGTTGCTCTCAACAGATGGCTTTTTGGACTCCTCAGCAAACCTCCCTTCCATTTGCATAAACCAGTATGTATTCCAGACCCAAAGTCCTGCATTATCATAAAAGGTGCCTGCTATGGAGACAGGAAATGGAATTCCAGTCTTTATCCCAAAACAGCTGTCCTGCCAAAACATAGAATAGCCACGCTTTCTTCTTCCCTTCCTTTCAACATTAGAAATTCATAGTGCAAGACTGTAAGACAATGGAATAATGAAAATATATTCTGAAAGGCTGCAAGTAGAGAAAGTCAATAGAAAAGAGGTGTTTTTTTAAGAGACCAGTGAAAGCTTTGCTGCAATGACTTAACCCTGACCAGCAACAAGGAGCACACAGGCCGTCACCCACTCCCCTGACCCGCTCAGCAGGATACAGGAGAACAGGGGAAAAAAGGAAACGTCCTGGGCTGAGATAAAGACAGTTTAATAGAACAGTAATGGAAGAGAAGATAATAATAATAATAATAATGATAAGAGAATACACAAAGTGAGTGATGCAATACAATTGCTCCCCACCTGATGATCAGTTGCCCAGCCTGTCCCGAGCAGCGATCGTGGGTTCCTGCCCCTGGCCAGCCCCCATTTATACACCCAGCAGGACGTCTATGGTATGGGATATCCCTTTGGCAGCTCGTCCTGCCTGTGCTCCCTCCCAGCTTCTCTGGGAAGCTGAAAAAGTTCTTGACTTAATATAGCATAACTTAGCAACAGCTAAAACAGTATGTGTTATCAGCAATATCCTTGTACTAAAACCAAAACACAGCAGCTACCAGGAAGAAAATTAACTCTATCCCAGCTGAAACCAGGACATCAGTGAAGGTTTATGAGAAAAATTATCTTTGCCTAAAATAAACAGTCCTTATTGTTTTGTTGAGATGTAGTCTGTGAATGCTCCTCTCTCTGACTTCCAGGAAAGCTTCACAGCAAACTGAGACAGGCCCATTGTGAAACTCCCTGTACGCGCACACAGCAGCCATCAGGCCTGTGCGCTGGTGCTGCGGCTGTCCTCGCTGTTGCTCCACCACTTCCTGAGAACCGCCAGATACACACACTCTTTGGATTTGTTGCCTGCGCAGCCACAAGGAAATTACCATTTGAATTACCTGCAAGTTCCAGGGGCAGCCACCTCTGGCTGTGTTACAGGGAACTGTCAGTCACAGGCAGAGCGGTAACTGCAGCGTGGCTAATGAGAGATGTCTGAGCTGGAGCAGTAGCCTGCAGCAGCATCCAAACCTCCCGCGCTCCACGTGATTTCAAGGTACAAGGTACAGTACTTCAAAGCCATGGCATCTCCCCACTCCCTTAGATCTTTTTATGGTATGACAATGATATGTCCGAACCCCTCAATTCAGTGCCCCTCAATTGTCCTTTGACTTTTAAGACTTCCTGCCTGGCAACTCCTTCCACAGGGAAATTATTAGATCTGAGTCTCCTAAATAACAGAAATTTAGTTTTAAATTTAAAGAGGACTGATAGTATCTCAGAAAGCGTATCAAAACTACAAAAAACTCTACAAAACTACTGGTGAACATGGAGTCAAAATGCTAAAAGCCACCTCCAATTTTACCTGCCCCAAGTGATCTCTGCATGGTGACATTAGGAACTATAGCTTCCCTTGCAAGTCTAAAACCGGGAAGCTGTTTGTCTTGCCCGACAGAGCCAGAGAATGGCAGAATGCAGGCCTCGATCCCAGCGTTTCCATGTTTTCGGCAGGCTGCACGGGCCGCCCTGCAGAAGGAAGGGGTGACAGGCAGGACCCCCTGCAGCCGCAGCGAGCTCGGAGCAGGGGCTCTGCGCCGCTCCAGGGGCAGGGGCACTGCAAGGGGCTGCCGCTGCTCCGGGCTGAGGCCAAACCAGTGTCCCGCCAGGAGCAGACAGCGCAGTGGTGGCAGATGTGCTGCTGTCATGGTGCAGCAGACTGGCTGTGACACTGATGGGTCTGATGCATTTAGAGCTCATGTACTCACACACAGCGGCCACTGCTGAGATCTTTCAGCAGTATGACAGAAGGTGTGGCTGCCCCGACAACAAACCCAGATAAACAGCCCAAAAGCAAGTGTAGATCACACACAGCAGCCCTATAGACACCTGGCTACGCACAGTTAGTTCCCAAGGGGATCGCTCAGGTGCAGCCAGAGCCGTTAGCAGGAGCACACAAGGAGGCAATGAGACTGATGGCGAACTCAGGAGAGAGGACACAGCAGCCGGCACGACTGAGGCTGTGTGAGCAGCAGGCAGGGATGGAGGTGGCGACGATGCTGTAGGGATGAGGGAGAAGAGAGGAGCAGCAGCAGCACCCCTGGGGTGGGCGTGCAGCAGGTGCCAGGCCCCAGTGGGACTGGGTGACAGCCCCAGAGGGACAGGAACAGCCAAGCTGCCACAGAGAGAAATGGGGACACTGGGGTTACCCACTTATTGGGGCCCTCTGAGAAGATGGGAAGTGAAGGGACAACAGAGGAAGGAGCAACTGGATACCTACCAGTTAGAAACCATTACTCTAGAAATTTATTTTTAATTATGGTTTTAATTTTTTTAACATGTCAATTTGTCACAGAGGTAAAAAATCACTGAAACCACAACATGTTTTCTGCACTTCATTCTCATAGTCCCATGTACACAAAAGATTAGCACAGAGATACCAGATAGGTCTAAAGAAAGGTATATGGAGTTAAATGTTTTTTTTCTTGGATTATGAAAACAACAAAGAAAGAACATGATAGGTTAATCAGGTATCAACATACTCTGAAGGATATTTACTCCCTAAGGATCTTATTCTTGCTTCTTAACCTGTTTTAAGTATTAGAAAAAAACACACTTCAGATTTTATAACCATAATTTCACTGCATGTCATGCTTATCAAAGTAAACATTATTTTTTATGGCAATCTATAAGCTCCTAAAATTGTTTATATTTAATACTACATTCTTGAACCACAGACAAGGTGTTATGAGGACTACACATACCAAGCCAGAGGACTTAGGATACTTTCTTGTCTACATTAGTGTTTGTTATTCTATCAGTTTACTTACTCATAGAAATAAGTTCACTCACCTTTTTACATTCATCTGTTCTTTTAGTTTGCTGTACATTTCCAGCACTGCATAAAAACAAGCAGGTTAACCCATGGATCTTACTGTGGCTTTAGTTAATAAAAGAGGAAAATATATACTGTAAAGGACAAAATAAACCATAGAAAAGGATATGCTAAATTTACCTTATTTAATTCCAACAGTAACATAAATGTGATAAAACTAGTAAAAACAAGTTCTAGAATGCAGCTGAGAAAGGAAAAAGAATTGAACTCTTAATAGCTTTTAAATGAAAAAGAATTAAGATCAAACAAAACAGTAGACACTGTATGTATGGAGCACATCCATTCATTCAGCACAGACATAACTTTATCTGCGTTACCCGTCTATGACCTGTCTCCATTAAATGGCAACAGTACCACCTACTGTACTTCTGACGGGTCAACAGCGAGACTTCACAAAGAAAAATTCTCAAATCTGTTTTACACCAATATCCCAAACAGGATTAAACAACTCTTTAGAGCTGTGTGCAGTCCTATAATCTACCTTTCTGAAACATCATTTCCAGCCCTTATGTTTTATTTAAAAGAAATCTGTAATGACACATAGCTAAAAGTACGACGTTGGAACAGAATCATTTGTATTTTCCCTAGAATTCGAACACTAAAAACCACACTCTTAAGCAATAAATTCATTGTTTATCTTATTAAAAATATTACTTCATTTAAAGCTGTATGTGGCTACATTGTTTGCATCATTTATATCTGTCTCACTGTCTTCTCACCAAGTGGCATAATTGCTCGATCAATATTGTAAGAGACGTGGAACCTACATGTTGGCATCTTTTTAAAACTCGTTAATTTTTTTGTTAAACTGGATGTTACAGGACCACAACTTAAAAAAAAAAAATCTTTTCCATTTTGGCTATTGTGACTTACTTTATTTAATTTGCCATCATATTTAGCTAGAGGTCACTCACCTGGAAGACACAACTGCAGTTTTTCCACAACTGTTGTAATGTTCCGTTGCTGAACTCTACATCGGATGATTTCCTCTGTTTGGGCTATCACCTTAGAGATTTAAAAAAAAAAAAAAAAACAACAAAGAAAGAAAGAAAATCACAATTAAATTATGCAAATAAACTTAATTTGCTACAAATATTCATAATGTCCATATAGGAAGCACCATTTTCTCACCTCTTTCCCAGCATCCTGAAGCCTTCGGTTGGTATCAGTAACTTGGACCTTAAAAATAATTTCACCTTTGTTAGACAAATATGCATATATTGCCCTGATGTGACTGCTCACCCTTGTAATCAGATCATGCTTCATGAGAAACTTAGAACAAAGAAATGCAAATTCAAATTAACTCTACAGCTTGAACTTGAACTTTTGATCGCAAAGGGCTTTTGTTAACATCAATTACTTATGACAGTTCTTTCTAACAGATTCTGTGGCAAACTTCTCAAATTTACTTGGGATTTTTGAACTTTCCTTGTTTCTGTAGGTCTGTCAAACAATTCAAATCATTGACCCAATTGACCACTGGTCCCTTTTTGATAACCTCAATGAGCTCTATGGGCCATTCATTGTCTGCAAGAAATGGTGATTGCATTTTATGGTAATTAAACATTCATACTTTGCTGAATGCAAACACTGGGTGGTTGATTAACATCAAACGTGGAAATCTCCAAACCACAGCAACATTTTAATGCTGCAGGTGCAGGCAAAGCTCGACCTCGGATTTTCCCACATAGTAAGTGACTCATTAGGTCATCATAATAAGGAAGCACATTCTAGTTTATTAAAAATCTCATTAATTTCTGAACAAAGATGCTCAATGACCTCATTGACGCTGTATTTGGTCTCTTGTTATCTGAATATCCTTTATATAATGCTCTTCTAATCATAACCTCTGATGAACTATGCTCATTCTGTCTGGTGTGCATATTTTGCTCTCAAAAGTGTAAAGAGAGCTAAAAGGGACGGATCTCATAATTCACGATTCTGCGTTCTGATTTGAGAATAAAACTTAGTTCTCATTTCTAATGAAAACTACTACCTCCACCTACTCTCCTACTCATTATAAAAAAAAATTATTTTTGATGCATAATTGCAGTATTTTTATTTTTCTAATCAAGAGTTTCACTTATCGAAGGTCTGATGTGTAAACACATGATTAGAAAAAGATCTATGCGAGAAATACTAGCTTTACCATTTGTGGTTCTTTACCTTTTGAGAAAGCCTTTAAAAAGGGAAAAATAGTTTTAGTAACGTTTTCTGAAAACATGTATTTTTTAAAAAAATCAGAATTAGACATAATAAAATATTCAGCTTTGTAAATGTAAATTACAGGGATCAGGCACCCAGCTCTAATCACAAATCCTAAATAATCCACTTTTAAAAAATGGTTGCAAACATCAGAGTGTTATGTGACAATCATGAAATTCTTGTTCTTCAGTAAGAGTGTCAAATTCCTTCTTTTAAATGAAAAGACAATGATACATGAAACTCTGAAGAACTAGTTCCTTACCTTTAATTTTTCTGCATCAGCCCTAACTTTAAGAAGTTCTGTAATAGCATCCACAAAGCCCTGATGATGAAAATTGCACATCTTTTCTATCTCTCTGTCATGGTTACGTATGCAGGCATCTAGTTTTTCCATAAACCTCTGGTGTGCATTTGGTTGGTCATCATATACAGACCTGTTAAACACAAATAAGAAAATAAAAGTTCACTTTTCCTCCCAGTTAAAAATAGTACACAAGGATCTTTATTGAAATCTTTCTATTAAAAAGAAAATAAAAGCTACGGTGGCATCACTTGTGATCCACTCCACCAAAATCAGCATTAAAAGCAAGAGATGGCACAAAACTGAGAACTGAACCAGCCCTTATGGCATTAATCCAGGTGCTTAACCAGTTACATCATGGTTGACCTGAGCCTCACTGCTCGGTTATTTATGCCCTAATGCTCAAATATGGGTACAAAACAATCAGTTTCTCCGACCACCTCAAACAGCATGGATCGCTTTTCCATCAAATTCCACTCTTTGCTAAATATGAAGAAGTGCAAACATACAAACTTGGGTTTGTGGTATTGCTAACACCGGAGTTACACGGGCTGGAGGGTTCTAGCAGGAGGAGCAGAGCCTGGGGAGGCAACCCCTGCTCCCACCTCCTCCTGCCCATCCCGGCGCAAAGCCACCACAAGCACCAGCCCACCACTGCTGCCTCCACCACATCCAGCTTTCAGGAATGGCCAAAATCAGGTCTTTTGGGTTCTTTCACTCATTGTTTCAATAGTACACTTACAAACCCCCCGCAGGAGACATGACTCCTGGAGCAATCACCGCCGCAGGCTGTTGAGCTGCCTCAGATATGGAAAGCTGATGGAAAAATGCTCAAGTGTGAGAGCAAGCACAGGAGACGGGGCAACTGAAAGCTTTACTCTTTAGCAGAGGAAGCAAGAGAAGAACTGTGCTTGAAATCAAAGGTATGAAGTCTCCCCCAAAAGGCAAGGCACAGGCAGTTCCAAAATTTGATAAATAATTTGATACAGCAACAACAGCAAAGACAGGTAATCTTTGAAGCACCTTTTCGGAGAGAAGAAGCGTGGCAGTACGAGGGTGATATACACACACAAACACCTTTATACTGCGAACTACAAGCATTCAAAAAAAATCAGGAAATCAAAGATCTTTAAATTGCCTTTTTTAGCCTCTAATTTCCTTTTGTAATTACAAAAGTTTTCTCCAGAAATCCATAAGGAGAAGCTGCTTCAAAAAATAAAAAAATCTTAACTTGGGGAAAAAAAAAAAAAGGCTGAAGTTCCAATGACCTCAATGTTGCTTATAGAAGAAGTACAGCCTTAAGTTCAAGATCCAGGCAACACTGAGTCAAAGCCTCTAAACCTCTTGAGTAGGGAGAAAGTACTTCCCCTCCCAGTCTTCTCGGAGAAGTACAACATCCCATGTTCTTCCAGATCCTCTTTTCTAAGCAGACAGCTGGGCTCTGCCAAGATCTCGGCTCATCGTCACCCCTGCAACAAACCTATAGCTGAGTGTCTGACAAGAACTCTGCCTTTCAAGGAGGAAAAGGGTACAGAAGACATTGAAAAGGCTCTTGAAACTAGATTCTTCATCCTTTTCGAGTTCCTTTTGACCTTGGGCCATGTGCTCAGAGAAGCAACCAAAGTCAGAGAAATGAGAAAGGCAATAAGCTGTCCTATGTGCCGAAGGATGGGAGCCAACTCCCAACAGCCTGCGCGTTATAGATATTTTCTCAGGAAAAAATCTATTCAGTAAAATATTCCTAGAACACCACCTTTTTGCTGATAATGGGAAAAGGCGGCTATGGTACTGAAAGGCAGGGTCCTTCCTCCAAAGCGTCCCAGGGGAAAAGTAGAAGACTGTTGACCCATGAAGTGGTTCACAAAGGGAAAAATACCCCTCACCCTTCCCACCATCACAGTGGAAGGAATAGACGTGCAACAGTCGGTCTCTCCCCAAGTGACCTGTCAAACCACCCAAAAAAGGTTCAACAGCTGAGCTGATGTTGTGCTCCAAAATACACGGTACAAGCTGGTCACACGAGTGCTGCTCTCCATCTATCAGAAAAGGGTCGGAGACGTTGGGACCTACAGGGTGGACGTGCAGGGACATCCACCTGTCTCCAGACTACTGTTCCTGGAGAAAAATAAAAGGATTAGGAGGACCAGAGGCATCAGATCATGTCTTCCCAGATACTGGGAATGCAGGAGCTTCCTCTGGATGGGCTGCACTCACCATCTATGCTGCACTGCGTACTAAAGCAAAAAACAGAAAAAAATGTTCTATTTATCGCTGCTTCCTTCAGCCTTTTATTTAAGGGTGGAAGGAGTCTCCAAGTTTAGGTCTCCTTCCAATGTTGTCAAAGGGAAGTGGGAAAGGAATGTCATTATCACAACGACAGGAGACTTCCATCTGTCGCTGTGTGTTTGTAACTGTCAGTTGTGTAACACAACAGTTAAGTGAAAACAGTAGTAAAACACACTAGACCAAACAGACCTAAAATGAGAGCAAGACTGTAAAAAGATGGTGCAAGAGGAACTCCATGCTTGGATTTGTCACACCAAACTGTCTGTGGTGGCATGAATCACTGCCTTTTTGGACCTAGACATTGCCCGGGGACTCTGGGGAGGCTGCAGTCCAGCACGGCTGTCCCGATACCTTCTGATCGATTTCAGATCTGCCAACACCAGCAGGCTTGCTGCTAAAATACCCAGAGAGGGAAATAATTTGTCATGAGATTTCTCTTTAAAATGTTATCATACAATTCCAGACAACAGAGCCAGAGATTCTGGAACCACATACGATGTAGCATAGAATACAGTATTCACTCTTATAAAAATCAGCATTTATTATTTTTTCTCAATATTAAAGCTACTTATACTTCAGCTTAATGATAATAAATAAAGTACTGATTGATAATTCTCAGAGGTATTATCACAATATTTACTTCAAAAGGGAATAAATGTTTAAAACCGAGGGGGAAGAAATCAATACTGTATACATCCCGACATACTGCCCTAACCACAAGATTAAAATAACCTTATTAAAATAATAGTGAATGTTTTATGTTCTACATTGCACTGCTTTCTGTGGGGATACTAGTAAAATGGTGATCTGTGATCTAAAACAGTATTTTGATGCTAGAAATATAAATTCTGTGTTAATTACATATGTAAACAGCTCCATCTTGTGGGAACAATAATAAATCAACCCTCTTCAGCACACTCGGGAAAAAACCAAGACAGAACTCCCTACCTTTAAAGAAATACATCATCACAGTATTTAAAAGAAATTCGCACTTTGTATCACACCCCTCTGATCTAGGTGAGAAGTGAGAGGATGAATTAAACAAGATTACTCATGTCCCTAAGACTCTGCTCTCAGGACACCACACACGCACATGCTATTTCGGAGGCTTCAGAAGATCCTGAGCTAAAGTCTTTCCGAGGGCACTGGTACTGGAGAGAGTGCCAAAATCTCTCGCCAGGGACAGATCAGGCTTTTTCTCACAACCGCCAACCCAGCCAAGGTGACCCACGCCTGACTGACCCACCATGGAACGCCAGGCACAGTACAGTAAGGCTTATTTCTGATACTGAAGCTTATTTTCCATACATACATTTCAGAAACTACCTACACTTACCTAAGTAATTTAATTGCTACCTTTGAATAATTATCTGAAGGTGTACATTTCAACAGAGCGGCACTGTATGCAATCCCGATAGCAATGCTGCACATTTCAGAGTCCGACCATCAGGCAGACCAATCACCGTATCGCAACATCCTGGAGAGACACAGAATCCTGAAAGCATCCTACAGCTCATTCTTTTCAGTTGCAAGACAAAATTAACAGCATTTACAACACACATACACAGAGTTCTGCTGAGAAGAGACTGAGGCGGCGGTAACCCTTCCAGATGTGTTTCTTCAAGAGATGAGCACTACATGCACAACGCCTGTCCTAAAAATATCTCTCTCTCTCATTTTAAGTTGCTGTCAGTGGGAAGAGTCATAAAAAGGGACAAACGTGCCTTGGCTGTCGAGAAATTGTACCGGGTGTGCTGGTTTTGGCTGGGATAGAGTTAACTTTCTCCACACTGATGGGCTGGGGGGCACAAGGAGTCAGCAGGGGACACAGCCGGGATGGCTGACCCCAGCAGACCACAGGGATATCCCGAACCATACAACATCATGCTCGGTATATAAAGCTGGGGGAAGAAGGAGAAAGGGGGACATTGGGACTGATGGCATTTGTCTCCCCCAGGTCACCGTTAGGCTGATGGAGCCCAGCTCTCCGGGGGATGGCTGGACCCCTGCCTGCGACAGGGAGCCTTGTTTGGCTTCGCCTGCTCTACATATTAAACTGTCTTCATCTCAACCCACGAGTTTTTTGCCCCTTTTACCCTTCCAATTCTCCCTCACATGCAAACTGAGCTGGGTGGTGCTTAGCAGCCAGTTGGGGTTGAGCCATGACACACGTGTAATATATCATTCTTTCAATTTCTGTTTACATCTATGTACTTGTGAATGAAGAACCCCAGGACCCTCTTCAGCTCTACGGGCCCCTGAAGCGGATGCCGTTGGACTGAAATGCAGCATAAATCTGAACCAAACAACACGGTTTGTCTGTCTGACAGCTGCTTTCAGCCGGTGGTCTCTACAGCACCAGAAACCTACAGGCTCCCAGAGGGTGACACACACCACGAAACCCTGGAGAGGAAGCTCTCTCCATGTGATTAAACTGGGAGAAAAAAAAAAAACGGAGAAAATTACTGATGCTGGAGACAGAAGTTTGTACTTCATTTTGGCACAAGGAAGAAAACACACACCGCAGCACCTTAGTTTCCATCCCGTAGGGAGAGATCGGTAAGGAGTGCCTGGTTAGGTACCAGCGATGGCAGGGCAGCACTGCTCCACCCCAGTCCACGTGGCACCCACCGAGCACACGGAGCTGGGGGGGGTTCTGGTATAGCGGGGCAGGTTATTTGTTTGTATTTCCCAGAACTCTGTATATAAACACAGAGACCTTTTTTCTGACTCATCCCAACAACTGGACAGTATGAGTCATGTTAATTAATGCCAGTCTCGGTAAATAAAAGATAGTGCAGAAAGTACTCGAACGAGGAAAACAACGAACTAGGAATAGTCAGAGACAGCTGAGCCTAAAAGAGAAAGAGGTCTCAGTCACAGGCTCAATTTTATTGCAATAGGGATATTTTTACCTTGGTCTTTTCTTACCAGCTGGGCTGAAGGGAGAAAGCAAAGCATCAACAGATTTGAATTCAGGTCTTAATAAAAAAACGAAGGAGAATTTTCAGCTATACAACCATTTTCCAATTAAAGAAATCAAACAAGGTTACTTTATACCATTAAAAAAGAAACCCTAAGATTTTTATTTTCAAAACTGAAACACAATATGAAAAAGATGTGTTTAAGAGGTCTTATTGACAATTTTTTGTGCCTACATGCAAAAATCTATAGAAGCACCAGAGGGCACCAGTCCCTGCACAAAACCACCAGCTGTTGAGTAAACAAAAAGGCTAATCTCCAGAGAGTGAAAATTCAGCCAAGAATCATAAAACCTAACCTGCCATGAATTCCACCTGATTCCTTACAAAGTAATATACTTCAAAAAATCAATTATCCCCAAGTCATCTGATCCATTGTACAATGACAACTCCATACACACGCATTACAACGCTAAGCCACTATCACAGATCTCCTCACAGATGGTTACAGTGCAGCTTCAAAAATATATTTCTGCTATCATTTCACATACATATTTTCTGTGCATGCAGCCAGGACACACGTCATTAAATGCCTGAGTGCAAATGGGATTAAAAGAGGATCAGCATTTCACAAAGGAAGGAATTAAAAAGTTATGGGCTAAAAAATATCCTAAGCCCAGAAATACATTTAATACAGTGACTGAACTACTGGAAAGGCAGGCAAAGGAAGTACACATGGACCAGTGAGTGTAAAAGGAGAGGAGCCTAAAAACACTTTTTGAGAGTTCAGCAAGTATCCCATTTGGTTTTTCCCCTCCTCATCCCCAGTCTTCACATCTACATCATCTTCCCACTAGAAAATGAGAATAATCAGAAACCTGAACACAGCTTCCACGGTAACCTACTCGGTGGGAGTTTAGCATGGAAAAGCGAATAGCAAGAGTAATCAGAATGAGAACTGAATTAATTTTGTCCCTTATATCTATGGCAATAGCTGTAACTTTTCAATGGTAAGCAGAACCGCTCAGGTGCTCAGGGTTCAAGCAAAAATGAACTTGAAGAGTTTATTTTATTAAAAATAAAAGCTCCATAGTTTCATAAGAAAATAACAATTCAGAAGATAATATGAATTCCTGGCTGGTGATAAACAACTGTCAATTAAAAATCATCACTAAAACAGTCCATTAGATAAATAAAAAAGTAATATTTAACAAGTCCTTTTGGGTGTTTAAAAAGCCTATTATTTCTTGAAGGTTTGGGGGGTTGCTTTCTTGTGCGGTGGTTTGGTTTTTTAAATGGGCAATGACTCAATTTTTAATTGTGCCCCATATTCAGGAGAAACATCTCTGAGCTTATGGAGCATTACTATAGATTTTCAGAATGAAGAATTCTCTTCCTAGTAATTATTTATAATAATAGGTTCTAACAGCAGCAAAGACTCTTAAAGCAGGTTATCTATTTAAAAAATAGCAAAAAAAACAAAAAAAAAAAGAAAAAGTCAGAAAATAGAGAAAAAAATACCCATCTTTTTACAGGCCACAGTAGCTCCTCACTAAGGACCTGCCACCTTCCACCATTTTCACATGCTCCCAACCCATCTGGCTCTGTCCTGTTTCTAGGACGAATTGCAGGTTCCCCACCCCTGCCTGCATTGCCACAAAGTCTTTCATTTCCTGATTACAAAAGACATATGAAGCAATTAAAAACTGTATACACACATTCCTTCCAGGGTACTGATAACCGCTCGGTAAGTGCCCATCAGTTACATCGCTGTGAGCGGGGCCACAGTGACAGGAATTACACCTATCTGCTCAATGGTTTGACACGGAAAGTCAGCCTGACCACACAACTTCTGAACTGCAAGGGACGCCAGAAAACAGACTCATTTGTAGAGCTTTTGATTTAGCATTGTGTAAAAAATAAATTTTTAACCCATCACTTTGATCAGTTAAACCAGATCACAAAAATTGAAAAGAATACAATTTTCATTTCATTTTTCAAAGTAATACTTAAAACACACAAACAAACAAACCAAGTCTCAAGTGAAGAAACTGCCTGTTCTCTCCTTCCATTTCTCATTTGATTAAAGAAAAAAAAAAGAGATTAAAGTTATAAACTAAAATAATATTTACAATTCAAATTTGGATGATGAGCTCAGCGAGATCGGTGCAAGCACAAAAAACTGACCATGCAAATTAAGATTATGCCTTTAAAACAGACCTGTCTTTGTGACTACCACCATCCCTAACCACGATACTCTATCAAACACTCCATTTAAGTTGCCTTTTCACAGGAAACACTGCACAAACTTCCTTTGTCTTACAATATACAAAGATATTTTCTGTTTACACAAACTGCAAACTTTGTCGGGATTTTTCCATGGGGTAATTTCACATAGGTTTCTGCATACACCCTGAAAGACTTTATAAATTAACGTCCAGGTGTTTCCTGTAATTCAACTGGAGCTATGGTAATAAGCACGTTTCTTAAAATCTTTCTATGCCAGGTGCTAGTTGGGGTCCAGTTCTGCTGTCCTTATTCATGAGTCCATCTCAGCCCCCCACTGAAAAGACTGCATTACGTGCCAGAACAAGACACAACTCAAGCTACGGATGAATTGCAGAAAGGATTTTATTAATTCTGGTTTAGCTGTTACGCTTTCCATGCCCAGTTTTCCTGGATGTGCCATTTCTGTGAATTGTTCTCACTAATAGCATCCTGCTTCTATGCTCAGGAAAGGGCTGAGCAGGGCTTGTCAGTGACCATTGCTTCCGATGAGCGGGGTCCCTGCCCTGGAATGACAGTGGCCACTGTTCCTGCCGGGCCAGCGATGGACCACGCTGGCAATGCTCATGGGCATCCCTCCAGCGACACCAGAGCAGGTAATAGGCAAACCCAGATTTGCAACTGGCGATGGATAAGCATAGACAAGCGATGGACCATCAACAGACCACGCCAGCAATGCTCGTGGGCATCCCTGCAGCAACACAGGAGCGTATAATCAGCAAACCCAGATTTGCAACCGGCTTCCTCCTTCCTGTTTTCACGCTGCTGACCAAGGAGATGCCTCTTCCTGCCGAGCCTTTGTGCGACTTACTGGTGTATGAAGCAAGAAACTGAAAAACAAGTGGTGCGCTATTTTATTTTTTTTAAATTAGTGCTGAGCAAAGAAAACACCAGCTTCAGTCACTTTTGGTATCACCAAAATATCTATCGCCATGTAACAAACTGCCCAGTTTGGCCATCTGTCTCATGTACCTGTACAGATACAGGGGACATAGTTGGAACCTATGTCATTTCACAGAAAATAAAATAAACTGAAGTCCATATAGCAATGTTCTTATCCTTCCTTAACATTTCCAGACTGTAACATAAATTGTTCCATTTTACGAGCAATGGATTCCCCTATAAATGAAATTGTGAGTTTCTAAGTTCTTCTTCAAGATTTGATCAGATTTCTATTACATGTTGCAAAAATAATTAGTCATCTATTACAACCAATAGCTAATCTGTCTTCTCTATGTGGGGCACTTTAAGACATAATCTTCAAGATAAATACGGACCAATTGTTTCTGTAGTGTCTTCACAAGACATATGAAAGTCGAACAGAAAATTCAATGTCACAAGTATCTAAGTTACTTATTTCAATAGGCTTTGAATACCAACACTAAAAGATGTAAATATATTATTTCAGAGATCAAGAAGTTTCAGGTTAAATAAAATATCCAATAATTAAAAAGTTACAAAGCCAATTGGATTAAGGTGTATTCTGTTCAATACAAATCAAACCAAATAATTCTTTGATGTGTCAAATTCCTCTGAAAACACATAACCAAAGCATATATTTTCCAATAATTCTATGTTATTAATTTTTGTTAACTCTATGAGCTCACAAAACCTATACATAGAAAGTAGTGTATTTTTCTCATGCAAATCAATGGCCTGTACTATATATCCTTTGCACATGCACATCTCCCAGGATCACTGAAGAGAATCAAAGATGACTTTTTAAAAAGTCTGGTTTTAATTCAAAAGCCCAACTAAAACGAACTCACGGTGTTTTTCTCTGTTGGGAAGCAATTAACAGTGCTGAAGCAATTGACTTCCACTGCTTTCTGTTACCTCACGCCAGTCCTCTCCCTGCTCAACAAACAAGCTAAGCAGCAGCAAATCCGTCGATTCCTTAGGTCGGGGTGACACTGCAGCACACACAGGAACTCCTGCAGGCACTGCCTGCCCGGTTACCTTTTCCTAAGTTCATGAAACAGAACAGAAACAACACAGTGCAAAACAATACCAACTCTGTCACTTTTATGTGGAAATGGACTGTGAGGAGAAGGCTGCCTGGGTGCAATCGGCAGGGCAGAGTCCCCTGGGCGGCTCTGCACAGGAGGTGGTGTGCGGGCTGTGATAGTCCCTGGGGAGCAGCTGACAGCAGCAACACCCACACGCTGAGCAGAAAGCTCAGAACGTACGTGACACTTGAAAGTTTAAACACTTCTTTTTGAAGTTGAAATGTCTCAAAAATATCCCCCAGGTACACACATTACAGTATATGCATTATTAATTTTGTATTACCCCGGTTCATGGGAAAATTGCAAGTTACACTCACTGCAGTTTCACAAGCAAGTTTCTTTCTCGGAGACTTCGTGAAAACCCGTCTCACAGCATCGGAGTTGAACCCCTTCCTCATGCAGTAACAAAACAGGTCCCTAGTGCAGAACTGTTCACTGACATCTTTGAGGTCCTCTCTCTCAAACCCCAGGTCTGATGCCCTCTAAAACCTGCTTCTTTCCTTTTAACACCTCCATGGGTGCTCCAGTCCCTGCTGGTTTGGTGCTGCTGGGACAGGCTGAGGTGCAGGAAGGGCTCCAGCAGAGATCATGAACTCCTGCCCGCAGGGGACACGGGACACAGTTTTTCAGGCACACAAATGATCCTGCAGACACAGCCAAGGAAGAGAGGCACCGCTGAGCACACTGTAAGCTGAACATCTAACTGAACATGATGTCACTGTTACACCAAGGTCTGTGGTGACAGGGACTTGGTTTGGACATTTCAACCACCTCCAGGGAATAGCCAGAAAGACTGGCAGCAGCTGGATGTTGTAACTAGCCACAGCAAGCCCTTCAGCAAGATAAAATCTGATATGATTACCTGATGCTGTTGCAAAGCTAGGGTGATGTTTTTGAATGAGTCAGTACCTGGTAGTTCACTACAATCCATAGAAATAGTTTCCTATTTGCAAATCCATTCCTGGCATTCTTTTAGAAGCGTTATTTCAGAAGTATCAATCCTCATAGATTTTTATGAGCTCATTTTAGTAGTATGATCCACAAAAGGCGACATGACAGAACTCACTTAACTGCAGTTGCCGTAATTTCAGCCTTGTACGTGCAAATGCTCTGGCACTTACAGGTCAAAACCAGGCTGATGTTTAACTGGATTATGCTAAGGCTCCTCAGGCAGACATCTGTACTGAGGAAACGGCAAAGTCTGGGAGCAATGGCTCAGCAGTGCGCACAGAAAGCTAGAATATGGCATATGCTGTCAGCTTCCCCAAAACTCTGCAAGAAACTACCCACATGACTGGCATTTGAGAAGGATGTAAAATTACGCATTTCCTATGCATATGGCAGGTCCAAAATCTGGGTCAACACACACTAAATAAAATCAGCTTGAGGAGTAAGTTGATGAAGAAATGACACGGATAACAATTGAGTTTCCTGAATTTGACTGATGTAACGCGAATAAGCCGTTCACAGGATGAAAAGGGTAAATGTCGGTGAGACACAATGACACAAACTGCATGAACCACCTATCAAGTACACCATTCTGGGTCTCTCAGCAGATGATCCCTCTATTTTAAAAGCTTTAATGTATTTTGAAATATGTTTCCTAAACAAGCAAACAATTTCAAGCTCTTTGGTAATCCTTATGAAATTGGAGAGAGCTATTTCAGAAGTATTCTTCACACAGGTTGTTAGTTAGGTTAAAGCTTCATTTGGCACTTGCCCATTTGGAAAACACTGCAAGAACTGTGTCAGAAGCTGAGGCATGAACACTTAAAAAGATCAAGACAACCTGATTTGCAGACACATATTTCATGACAAACTTAATCGGCATTGAACCTAAAGAGTTTTTGCAGACCAGAAAAATGCAGTGCAGATATGAATACCCACAAAGTTTCAGGCTTTATAAAAAGTAGAGAAGTACTACGTTGAAACTTGCAACAATGGAAGCGAATCCTCACCAGCTTCTAAAATACTTTTTGCCACCAATGGCAAATCTGCCTGAAGTATCAGGCTAGGCTACAGAAAAATCAGAACTGCAGTTCTGCTGCTGAATATATAAATACCAGATTAATCAGTCTACAGCATGCACTCTTTGTATGCTGTTTTGACTCTGGGGAACGGAATAGCAATTAAAAGATAATGCTTCTTCATAGCAATGTACATGGAGATAGACCTGCTCACAGAGACCGGTGCTTTGCCTGGCTGTTGCCTTTCCACATAAATACTCAGAATATCATAAAATCCTGCACCAGGTAGCAAAACCTGCAACCGCCTCTCCAGCCCAGCCTCTGGTTTTTCAGGATACACGTCTCAGGGAGCGGGCTGTTCTCCTCACTCCATGGCAAGCCAGCTGCAAAACAGGAGTTAGCTGTTACAACAAAGATAAACTGATATACAAATACACATCACAGTACACTCTGTGACCTGATCCAAAAGAGACCACGGCTAACACACACAGAACTTCTAGTTCCTTTGGGCTACTTTTTAACTTCAGTCCCTTCAGAAAGGGAACCAGAAATGGAAAACATTAACTTGAAAACTGAGCAGGGCTTGAAGACAGACGAATAATGAAGACACAGAGTACTGATTTTCAATCCATAAAAACAGCTTACAATATCGTAAAACGTTATCATACTATTTGAAATTTAAATACATGATCAAAACATTTCAATTCTGATTCAAAGCATTCATTGATGATCTCAAGAGTTCTCTTACCTTTGCTCTATATTTAAAACTAGATGAAGCTATAGATAGAAATGCGAATTGCTGGCTCACATTCCAAAACCAAAATAATGGAAACACAGAAAAATGCTTTTAGGCAATCATACCTGACAAGTGAGACCACAGGGCAAAAATGAGGGCAGCCACATTTTGTTGTTGGGTAACCACATCACGGAGTCCAGCAGCCCAGAGCCAAGCGCTCAGGAAAACGTTCCCAGACTGTGACTGTGTTAATGCTGAACCGTCGTTCCCCGTCCACAGAAGCCACTCACACCGCCTGTGCCATTGCTCACTCACTGTTCTGCTTGAAGAT
Source organism: Arenaria interpres (assembly GCA_013399435.1). Lineage (NCBI taxonomy): Eukaryota > Metazoa > Chordata > Aves > Charadriiformes > Scolopacidae > Arenaria > Arenaria interpres. The sequence continues at coordinate 106,485 of VXAK01019767.1, forward strand.
ACTGAATCATACAACTAAATCAAGCCAGCTAGTAACAACAGTGTGCACTTTCAGTAAAACATGTTACATCGAGGCGTCAGAGCACCCTGTCGTACTCCAAAGGGTATTTTAGGCACTTCGTTCACTTGGGCTTTGGACAGGCCCGCCCAGTGGATACAAGAATATCTCAAAATGACAAATTATGGCCCCCAGTCTGGGCAGAGCATCTGCAGCTGCAAGGTGTACCACAACTCAGTAAAAGCAGCAGAATTAGTCTCTCACTCCATAGTTCCACCTCTGAATTTTCTTACAAACCTTGATCAGCAAAGGACCAAACAGTCTTGCTTGGACCACTGTTGCTGCCTTCACTTCCTCCATTTATTCCTGCGTCACTGAAGCGTGCCTTTTACCTTCGGCTTTTTGCAGCACAAGGACAGAAGCTCAGGATGAACAGTTATCAGCAGCTTCTATCACTTCTCCCATACTCATTTATGAGGCTTACAGCAAATCTACATCCTTCCTCCAAACCCCATCCAACCTAGATGAGACAACAGCAGCACCACGCAGAAGTGACTTTGCTTTGCAAGGGGGTGGCTCAGTGCCACCTTCACCAGCACGATGCCATCCCGGGCAAGTGGAAGGGCAATGCACATATTGAGCATTCGACAGAAATGCACCAGCCCAACGGCGCTTGGCGTGACTCCCGCAGCCAGAGACAACGTGCCAGTGAGACCTCTTGAGGAGCCTGCTAACAACACTGCAAAGGAGCTGCACAGCAAGCACAACTTACAGCACCACAGAAGATGCTCTAACATCTACAAGGCAACAACTTCGTGATGACAGATTTCAGGAGCGGAGGAACAGAGAAGTTGCTTAAAAGCATTTTTACTCCGACTTTTGAGGAGCGTTTTCTAGGCTGTGACTGTGGGTCAAAGTCACAAGGTACACCCCACCGAGAGACACACCAACAGACAGAGCATCTCCTCATCAGCTTCACCTGTGCTACAGAACTGCTAGCATTGACTCCCCCATGATTTTTAAATTTTATTTTGGTTTTGTATTAATTGTTTAGTCAACTGATGGCTGTGCACAGGGAGCACAGAGCACCACAGACTCGGCGAGGCAAAGCTCATGAGATGAAGTGTTCAGGAAAAGTTTTCCATGTGCTCACACAATACATTGCCCAGTGAGAGTTTCAGAGTTAATTCATTTATTTTGAGATGGATATGGGAATCACATTTCTTTCTTTTCGTCTTTTTCCTTTTCAAGATTATAAATGCAATGACAACTCTCCCTGGTTTTGCAAACAGTATGTGTATGACATGAATTATAAGATATTAACACACTATATAAGAAGGTGAGAGTGACGAGCCTTAACAGGTGTTGTCATTAATCCCACTTAGTTCACCATTAAAGCTGGAAAGATGTTGATAAAGTTTTGCAGTTTGCTGAAAAAAAAATTAATCCTGGCCTGCTATATACACAGTCTGCCCATTTAATGAAAGGCACATTATACAGTTGATTTAAGGCTCCTTTATAATGATTCAGTCTGTGTCACTAAATTTAGAGATGCACATTAAATACCAGCAATTTTAAATCAATAAATTCATCCACTTAAAATTTTAAAAGAAAATTAATTTTATCAAATACTTTACAAATTCATTTAATCAAATAGAATCTCTTCATTTTATATTTCTTGAGATGCAGAGCAACCTTTAGGAGCTAACTTACTTCCCTAAATAGTAAATACACCCAATTGTTCCAGCTGTACCTTGATTCCTCCTATAAAGGACCTGCATTTCACATCCCTCTACATGGGTGGATCTCAGCACTAGAAAATCCCCTGCAGGGTCAGTCTGTATGCTGTCCCTTACCTGTAAATTACACACAAACCAATTCCATATCAATATACGCTACTGTTCTTTATACCGTAAGCACAAGTGCTGCCGCTCTCCCTGCGGGGCAGGAACCAGCGCCGCGGCAGAGGCACTGAACCAGCAAACAAAATACTGAGCAAAAGCAGAAATGGGTTTCCATGGAATCTACGGGCAGCCCAAGTACGTAGATTCCATACAATAAAAAAAATTATACTTCCTTTGTGGAGCATGGATGCATAGGAAGATACTAAGATCTTGATATGAGCAATTCAGGATAAGTTAGATCTTTCACATCCCACAATCTTCAGCATTTAGTATTTAGTATGACCTCATGCTAGTTACTCAAACCGCTCACCTCAAGTCCTTCCTTTTGTGCTGCTTATGCTGAAGGAAGTACGTCGGTACGTTATTTCATGTCAGGATGCTATAAATATTCACCCAGCATTACAGACCACAGATTACAAAAATATTCCATTTCACATAATGAAATTAATATAATTTCAGTAACTACATGACACAACTGGCATGAACGCCTTCCACAGCTGGAAATCGATGGATGGTTTTATGTTGAGCCCTTATGCAACTGCATGTAGAATTGCTCAACTCATTTCTTTGATTTCTACTGTTCAGCAAGTAAAACCTAGATCTCGCACAGAAAATAAAGTTCTATTTTACTTCCACACTTTCGTTCATTGAAATAGATCTTGAAATTAGACATGGGATTTTAGACTTCTAGTTCCACACTGCAATTCACAAATTTTAACAGGCATAGCCAAACAGATAGCTATAGTTTTGATTTTAAACACTGCTCTTCTTATAAAGTAACAGCATATTTCTGTGACATTGGCTGGGCTTCTTTCAAAACACTCAGCGAGGTGTAGCCATTCTTCAGCCTCTTTTTTATTTTATTTTATTTGTAAATGAATATTGGAGGTTAAATCAGACCAACGCGCACTTCTTTTCTAAAAATTCTGAAAGTCAGCAATGCAAAACTCTCCTTCTGAACAGTCAGTAAAATAACAAGGTAGATAAGATAGATGAGATACAAGTGGAAAAAGAAAGGACAGGAACATGCAAACAGTTTAAGAAACTAAATGTTTATATTTATAAGAAGTTTGACACGTTTTAAATGTTCAGTATTGTCCCTTCCCCCTTCTACATCCCTCCCCATCCACACCTGCGGTTTCCAACATGCCATGCGGCCCGATTCTCTGTCTATCCTTTACATAGTTTCCTCTGACAGAAGCTGTATACTGGAGATAGCAGTGAAACTGCAATTATATTTAATATTTTGTTGTTACGTTTTTTGTTTTGGTGCATTTTTGGCAGACATCAGCTCCAACCTGCCTAGGCTTGTTAGCTGAAATGCGGCTGAGCTGCCCCCAGTGACAATTCAAATCTGAAAGCATCTCAGCTACCTTCTTTCAACCTGAGCTCACACACCCCCAGAGGTGAAGCTCCTTACGATGCTCAGCTTCGACACCTCCACACTGTATTCCCAACACTGGCTGGGTTTAAAGAACAGCAAGGGGAGATCAGAGCACAGTTTGCTCTGAGCCTGCCTCCGAGAGCAGGCTGACCCCACAAGCAGTCCCTGCGTGGTGTCTGGGCCACCCCACCACGCTCCCCATCTGGGCTCTTTGGGGACTGATTAGCCCCAGCCTCGCAGAAATGGGAGGACCCACTGCAGACATAAGCAGACAACTACAAAATCATCTGCTGCGAGGTGCAAAGCGACCCGCTGCACATGCAACGTACACCTCTCTTCCATCAGCTCTCAGCAGCGGGTTCCCCATGCCGGTACCCTCCATTCCAGCGACACGAACTGCCTTTTCCAGCTTCCTGCACACAGGCTCTATGCATTTTCCCAAAGAGATAATGTGCAAATTCACAGTTTGGCTACTGTCTGTGCTTCAGACATCTCTAGGCAGGGAAGCATCAGCAGAGCTCTGGGATGAAGACCCCCTTTCCTCCAATCCACCCCCTTCAGGCCCTGCCCTTCTCTCCCGGCTCAAACTGAAGGGCACCTGCAAACTTCTCTCCAGCACGAAAGATTAAGCACAACCTTTTCTTCTACATGCAGGCTATGCCATTTGGCAGTACGTAGAATGGGAGGGAAAAGAAAAAAAAAAAAAAAAAAAGCCCTAGAATCACGTCATTCAGAAATGCTCTGACGCTGTCACACCTCCAGCGGGAACCTACCGGGCAGCTTTCAGGCCGTACCAGGCCAGGCTGCAGGTAGGAGCCCCGCAGTCACAGGCGCAAACCCACCCCCAGCAGGGTGCGGACCCGTGCCCAGCCAGACCCGGCGGCACCGGCACAGCCCGGGAGACCGGACAGGAGCCCTCCTCACCCGGGCGACGGCGGCGCCGGCAGCGGCTGGGGGCGGGCCCAGCCCCGGCGGAAGCCGGGCATCGCCCCGCGTCCCCGGCAGATAATGGCAGAAGGAGGCCAGCCCAGGGCCGGGGGCACGGCCGCAGCCTCCGCTCGGCCCCCTTCCCT
>VXAK01019767.1:111146-122511 GCA_013399435.1 Arenaria interpres
CGGAGCGGCGCCGGCGGCCGGGGCAGGGAGGAGCAGGTGGCACCGGGCCGCCCCCACCCGGTTCGCCCCTTGTGAGGGGCTGGGCTGTGCCGGGGGCGGCCAGGGAGCACAGCAAAGCCCCTCCGTCTCCCGGGCGGCTCCGGGCGCTGTTGCCCAGTAGAGACAAACCCGACGTTTTCGTCCGGGCTGGTTCTGTTTTGTTTCTTGGGGTGTTGGCTTTTTTTAATTGTTTTTGTTTGTTAGTTTGTTTTGGGGTTTTTTGTTTTTACCTCTCCCGCCGGTCGGGCTGTGGCGGCCCCGGCAGGGAGGAGGCGGCGGGGCGGCCCCGGCCCGGCGGCGTCTCTGGGGTCCGTTCGCCGCGGGGTTCCCGCCCGCCTGCAGGGGACAGAAAACTGGGGAATCGGGGTGAAAAACAGAGCAACTGAAGAGCGCAGCTTTTTGTGCGTGGGCTTGGCTGCGTTTCACTAGAAACCGGCACGATGTTTCCTCCTGCCCTCCAGCACCCGCCCAGCACATGAAGGAGGAATAGCCCATTTTCTATTTGAATTATACAGTTTGTGGTTTGTGGCCAAAGATGAGCCAGTCCTTGGGTTTTGCATGCTCAGGAGACAGGATACACCTGCGCTCTGCACCCAGGTGGGAAGCCACTGCCAAGAAATAGGCCTGAAGTGTGAAACTTCAGTGTGGTGGGTGGCCGCTTCTCCAGCGAGGGGCTGGCAGCGGTTTGTGGCTGTGAACTCATCAAGGTGTGGGCACCAGCCACGACACCTTCCCTCGGCACTGCCATCAGCCCGGGCATCTCCTGCCCCGCTGCAGCTGCGCCTGGGCACTGGTTAGTGAATAGCACCGAACGCTGCGCACACCGTGTCTGCCCTTGTGGTTCTGTCATACTCAGTGTTGATTCAGATTAATTTATTGATGGCACCTACTAAATCAAGAAGGACTATTCCAAATGCAGAAGGAAAACAGGAAAAGTCCCACAGGCTACCGCTGCAGTCGCATTTCCTCTGAGAAATCATTCAAATGCGGTCACAATCTTCCCATGTTCCTCTTTCTACAGGAAGATGGGAAGATTGCGACTGCATTCCATCACCAAACTACTGAACTGATAGATTGACACATACATTTTCCAGGGTAAATTAAATTTTCTTTCTTTAGACTGATAGTCACTGCAACCCGACGCCTGTGGGGCCAGGCAGGCTATTTTTAACACTCTGCTACAGATACTGACAATATAATTAAACACATAACATCATAATGGTTTGTGTATTACATTTTTGTAGGGACAAATATGCAGAGGAAATTTTTTTCAGTTGTACTTTTACCATTAAAGGGTTTCTATAAGCTGCAAATTAAAAAAATATTACATTTTTCAGGCATTTAGGAATATCAACAGTAAAACCATAAGTAGTTGTGTCTTTAGTGATTAAAAGAGGCTGAATTTATTAAAAATCTAAGAATAAGCAGCAATTCTTTAAAAATGTAGCTATTAACATCAAACTAAAACTACTGCCACACGAAAGAGCCATTTTCCCCTTGTTTTCATGTCTAAGAATAATTTCTTTCTTCACAGAGAACCTGCAGCCAGCTTTCAGTAACAGATAGCTGTGTCCTGGTGAAAAGAAGGAGCTGAGTAAGTGACCTTGGTTTGTATTTTTTCATTTACGACCAATCACACTGAAATTCAACTTTCCTATAGATTTCAGGGTCAGGAAAACCCTGAAAAAAATTTCTGATCTATTGGACCAACTAAAGAGTAGGTACAGAATGGAATAAAGCCGTCATAAACAGTATAATATTATCCAAAGTATGCATACCTTAAGGTGGTTCCAAGCGGCAGCTCAAATGACTCGATCTCAGCAAGGGCATTTTCGTATATCTGATCTTTGTTTTCTTCTGGGTACAGTTCTGACAGCTTTGACTTGCTTTTCCTGGCCATAAATTAGCGCAGAACTAGTTTAACCTTAGGAGAGGACTTTTATTCTGATTATTATTGTTCACTAAGTGACTCCATAGTCAGCAAAACCCAGCGTGAAAAAACTGATCCTGCATGAACCTCGTGACTGCGAGGACTTTGTGTCCAAGAATGGAGCACAGCTGCTGCTCTCCTGCCTGCGGGTACCCTCTGCCTCCTGCACAGTGCCTGGGCCTGCAATGCCTTTTTTCTGCATACCTCTGATTTATCTATCTGAGCAGGAAATTTACTGGCAAAAATAATATTTGTACATCCTTTTAATAACTCACCAGTAATAAATATTGATTTTGAATTTCAGTCAGCTTGAAAACACAATTTTAAAGTAATTTCAGATGCTAGAGATCAATGCTCAATTTGTCTGTTAAGTTTTATGTGATTAAAAATCTATTTTTTAAAAAAATACTGTATTTTTCCTTTTGCTGTATAAAAAGTCTGCAGACACAAGCAATTAGCTAGATTTATTAGGCAGGTTTATGGACCCTGCAGACTGGAAAAGCAGAGAAACTTATGTTCTTTTTCCTTTTCAGCATTAGTAGATGCTATTTATAATAGCGGAGTGCAAAAAATGTTCTGGGATACCTGTGATTTTTATGTGAGTGTGCAATAAACAAAAGGGTTACTAATTCGTTACCTGCACAGAATCCTGAAGGAAAGGGCAGGAATAAACTCCTGCAGTTGTTGGGAGCGGTGCTACTGGCCAGTCATTGTCAGTATGATGATGGCAAAGAAAATACTTTGCACAACTGCCACCAATTACTTTAATGTCAGGCAGTTATTTCAAACAGAAGACTGGAGTTCTAGATCTTTCCATTTAAACAACTTTTCAGAAGCTTAATTCAATGTTATGTAGTCAGTCGTATTGTATTTGGTCATTTTTGATATTTCAAAGGTTTTAATCAAAATTTAACTCCTGTCTCAGTACTGACAAAATTGATGATAGTCTTGACATGTGGTGCAGTCAACAGCTAAGTCCAGGAAAGCAGAAATTACAGCGAAATTGAGCAATTGCTCTGTTGGCACCAATATCCCATGTGTTTCCTGCTCTCGTGTCCCAGAGAGAGCTGTGAGCCTTTTACACACCTTTTGCCGGGCAGGGGAGGCTGTGATTGACCCATCCAGCCACTGGATGTCACACAAAGGCAGGTGAAAGGACAGCACAGCTGCTCCTCCTGACCTTAACAGACACCAAATTAAGTATTAATTTACCAATTATGGGGTGGCACTGTGAAAGTAAACTGCAAAAATTATTACACAGTTTAAGATGCATCTTAAACTTACTCACATGACAGAAAAAGGCGCATCTGCTGCCACAGACGAGGCAGGTACGTCGGAGACACCCTGGGCATCGCAGCATTGAGTCGTCAAGGTCATTTAATTTTCTTTCCCAGTTGGATTGGAATCCATTCTGAGTGATTCATGGAAAAGAGGGAAGGGGGAAAATGTCCACCCTCAAATGAAACTACTGTAGATAATTTTCACATGCAATGCCATCCATAACAAATGACTTCATTGGTCATTGCCCAGATATCTCCTCTGTGCATCCCTCCACAAGGACAACAATGGCATTAGTCATTTCTCTGGAATCTCCTGCCATGGTTCTCCCTCCTTTCCCAGGCTCATCCCCAAACCCGAACCTGCTCATTCTCCCCAGAACCCGCACCGGCTTCTCACGCTCCCCTTGTGCCCGCTCTTTTCTGGTGGCCAGACCCATTTCTGCTGGCCTCTCAGATGGAGCTTGGTGGCAACACCCCAGTCAGACGGCTCTTGGGACAGACGGGCAGGTGAGGAGCTGCTGGAACTACTGCTGCCATCTTTTGCCGTGTGTGCACATGTGCTTTAAGAGATTTTATTTAATCTGTAACCTCAACAGCCACCTGAGCTTCTTGATGGATACTGCTATCAGAAGATCTAGCAGGAGGAAGAAGGGAACTCTGACTTGTTCCTTGCTCCTTTCTCTACTCCCCAAATTGCTCTGGTCACCCACACCTCTGGTCAACCTTTCCCAGATTAGGCCTCTGTGTACAATTCACAGCCATTTGCTGCAAATAAATATGCTTTTTAATTATCCCAAATGCACTTCATTATGATAAGCATTTGCAGGACAAACTATGCTTTAGGTTATTGCATATAAAATTGTTATCTCTATTTAAAAATAGCCTTTATTGTAAGGTATTACTACACACCATAAACCAAGGGAAATGTGTTAGAAACTGGTTTAGTGCTCAAAGCACTACCATGACTAAAATCTGACTTTTCTAAAACTGGATTGCTGCTGTCTCACTCCAGCACATAACTACTAACGCAGCTCTTTAGCAAGGATTTGATAAAATGTACTCTTTTAAGGCTGGAGACTTTCCTGGTGGCTCCATACTGACAGTATATTACATACCAGCAGGAAAATTGTTTTTTCAGAGCATTTAAGTGAATTATGCTTCCTGAATTGTAGCCAAAATCTGTAAATACATGGCATTTTGTTTTAATTACACTGGATTTAAGTATTGGACAGTGTCTATAAAAATTGAGGAAATAACATTCTATTGCACTTCTACACCTGTTATTTTCAAAGTAAATTGATCAAAACAACACACATCACTCCCATTATGGGGGCAGCGCATCACTGACTACTTTTGACATCTCATTGACATCTTACAAGTGCCTAGAAACATGGGGAGCAATGCTCAGCTGGCGTGGATGTTATCTCTGTAAAAGCAGTAAAGCCTGGAGCAGGGCTGGGGGAGGCACTGCTCCCCGGCTGTGGCCGGAGAGAGGAGTCCCCCTCACCCCATGTGTCTGTGCAGGGCTCGGTGCCACTCGGGAACAAGTACTGTGTCATTTTCTGTGCAACACAGACCATGAGATAATGGTCCCGGTAATTAACAGTTCAGACCAAATAATTACTTCTACTACATTTTAACACCGCGCTTGAATTTCAGATTTGAAGGAGACACTGCTTAATAACATTGGAAAATCACTTACAAGTGGCTTATCATTCTCCAGAAAAAAACACTGATGCATAAAAAACCTTCTCCCTGTTTACTAGTGCTTTTAAGGAACAAACCCTGAGCCCAGGACGTGCCCTGGGAGCCTGAGGACTTTCTCGCTCTGTGTTAGAGACGCTGCTCTCCTGGAGCGGGGGGGCTTTTTTTCCTCTCCACGTTAAAAGTGTGGTTTTAGCTAGCCACAGCGTTTTAATTCCTTATGCAGCCCAGGAGAACTTTCCTGAGAAAGCCAGCCCCTGTTCTCGTTTGGGGCATGAGCGAGGCAGAAATCAAAATGAGTTTGGGGGTCAAGAGGAGCGTATGATGGATGGACACCTAAGTGGTGGTGGCCAAGTGACCCCAGCAGGGCAAGTCCGCTGGACCACGGTGACTGACAGACGACGTGCCTGCCCCGAGCCTGTCCTCACTGCAAACTGAAAAGCTTTACATGAAGAACACACTCCAAAGTGTGATCATTTTTATCATGCCCTATATTCTTTAAACTCTTTGGGGAAAAAAAAATAATCCCTTGTCTGAATGTAAGCTTGGATCACTTTAGCTGACAATTAATTAAACCAAATGTCTCCATAGGCATTTTTAGTCTCTCGGGTCCTTATTTCCCTTTAGTTAGAGCTCCACCTAATTGACTTAAGTGAAATAACTCTGCCATAAAAAAAAAAAAAAAAAAAAAAAGAAGGAATACAGTCAGAGAGCTCTTTGCAGCAGTTGTCTGCGCGTCAGGCCTGTGCTCCTGCGCGGTTTCCCACTTGTGCTCCACTGAACTTTGCAAGAGGGGATAATTAACATTAGCTTACCACTGCCTGATGGCTGGGATCTTAATCATCCCACTAGCTACACCTAGTGAGAGGAAATCTTCAGAATTAATTCTACTGAAGAGCCCATGCTTAACTACATAGCAGTGTTCACAACAATGAGAAAATTTAGAGGAAGTATCTTGACAATATCTCCTGCTCAGATAACCTGGGTTTTATTACTGTGAAAGATCAAAAAAAACCCCACTGCCAGATAGTTTTACACTTGCAGAGGAAATCTTTTTTCCAGTAAAAGAATACAGGAATCATTGCTTACCGTATCACACCATACTAGCTGCTTTTTGGTAATATTTCCTAGCTATATGCAATTAACATAGCAGGTTAGACCTTGTAAATCAGCACTAATAGCTCTGAGAGGAACTGCGTATTTTTTGAGAACATTCCAGTCCACAAACACTTTTTCCAGTGAAAACCGAACAATTACAATAAGACTCTGTTTTGGTAAGAAAATAGGAAATGATGCTAAACAAAAGGGAATGTTTATTTAGAGATTCCAAGGCCATTAATTTATGTTAAGAAACTGTTTGTGCTCAGAGACTATAATCAAGAGGTGATGTGAATCATTGATCACAAAAGGATTTTATAGATAAGGAGCAATGCAGTGCTGGGTGATTGTATTATACATTAACAACTTCCATGAGCAGCTTTTGCTGATTCATTTGGTAGGAAGTGAGCTGCTGAGCGAGATTTCTAGGGGAGGAACAATCAACAATATTTTCATATAAAATAACCTCCAGTTACTGTATTGTTCTCACAACATTTGATAATGAATGCTTTCCTGTTTAAGAAAAAAAAACATAAATCACAAAGGCAGATCTGGTTTAGTGTTACATGGCTATAAATACACACTGTCTGGCAAAGTGAGGGAAGGAGCTGATCAATTAAAAAAATTGGAAAACTGGTAAGTTCTTCTTGTGAAAGTGTTGCACAGCTGGGCACTAACGGTACGGTGGCTCCTATTTTTTTTTCAGAGGAAAACAAGTCTGTACCTTTACCTGCCTACTTGGTGGGACGCTTGCGGGCCATGGCAGGGCTGGAGTTGACCTGGTTTCCGACCAGGAACTCCATAACACCGAAGCTGGGGGCTTGCACCAGGCTGGGAGGCTGCTACGAACAGCGGGGGTGCTTGCCACCTCGGACACTAGAATTGCATCCTCACAGACAGACCCAGTGCCCCTGGGACACGGCTGTCACCAAGTTAGCCCCAAGTCCACCAGCACGCTCCAAGGACACACACCATGGTGTGGTGGCAGCTCGGCCCCAAGAGCGAGACACTGCTCCTGCTGGCACTGAGCCCAGCCAGCTTTTCAAACAAATTAAGAAGGAAAAAAAATAGAAACCCCCTAAGTTAGCAGTTGTAGGGTATCACTCAACACAGCACCTTGCAGTGCTTTGGTTCAGAATCTTTTCTTCATTATAAAGCACATAGCTCTTCTCTGACTCAGGAAATACTAATTAGGAAACTACAGAAATATAATATTGCAAAGGAAAAGTACCATGAAGAATTCCACTAGTTTTACCAGAAAGAGTAACCATTATCAAAATCCTGTCAAATTTATAAAAAAATATCCTAAAGAAAGCATTTTGAGGTTTTCTTTTTAAGAGCATATTGAAATGTTGTGCTAGGCCAGCAAAATTAACTAACATAGCCAGAGCCTGAAATCAAGATCCAGCTTGTGCAGTTAATGTAAATTCAGACTTCAGAAAATGGTTTAAAACATCAGACATTGATGCCGAATAAATACCCACTCCCTCACCTCTGCCGCTGATCTCATGGTGAGAACGCGGACGTCCCGTTTAACAGCCTATTATTGAATTCAGGCTGTTCTGATAACGTGGATCATCCCAACGACAACTCAACATCAGGTAACAACAGTCTGCTCAACCAGCGCTGCACGAAAGACAAGCTTAAATAATTAATCATGGCAAAACACAGATAGTGGGAGCCTCAGAAACTCTTAATAACATAAACTGTTTGAATCCATTCACATATGAATACTGTAACTTACCAAGACAGTGAGGATAACTTAAATAAATAAATAAATAAAATTTACAAGATTGCAGAAAACAAATTGCATTCAACACATAAACAGATTTTGGTAATTGAAAATCTAATATTTAAAGTCCAAATGACCATTTACATTGTATTTTGCCCTTTGCGTACAGCAGTCTACCTCAGATAGAGGGAGACATCAAAAAGATTTCAGGAAATACTAGCTATTCAGCAGAAATAGTCAATAATAAATGCAGAGATTTAACACAACTCCTCTCCAGTTACCCAGAAAAGACAATGGAGGTACCTGGGCCACGTAAAGAATGAAACTAAAGCATTTGTTGTGTCAGACCTCACCTCAGGCAGCAAGAGGAATGTATTGAAAGGGTTAGAATAGATTAATTCCTCCATTCATTAGCCAGAGGTAAATTTGTAAGACAAACCAATAAAAGAGACACACAAGAGGCAATAATGGAAAACCAAGTAATCCTGAGTCTTTGCCAGTGCTGGAGAGTTTAGATTTGCACTGCACACAGCGGTTCTGAAGTTAAAATGCAAAGTTATCTGACTCAGAGGAATTAATACTAATCTAAGGATATTTTTATTTTCTCTCCCCTTACTTTATTACTGGTAGAAGAAACAGACCTGCAGTGAGATAGTCCTATTACTGTTCAAAAAATTGTCAAGCTGAAATAAAGGGTGATTTAATATATTAATATATTAATATCTTTTTTATATTTATATTTTATAATTTTAGGTGGTTCTCAATTTTTTTTTCCTCTCTATTATCAGGCATTAGAGAAATTAGAGGAATTAGATAAATTCTCCCCCATCTCTCAGACTAATGTAAGCTTGACATTTATGGTTCCCCTTTCCTCTGAAAGGCCACGGGTCACTTTCAGAGGTGATGAGCCCAGCAGTTTGAACTCTGTCACCTGAAATGTCATGTATAACGTTGTCACCCCTCTCTCCTTCAAACTTCAGGGGAAAAATTGCTCACAAGAGACACAAAGTACTTAAGGCTTCAGCTTTTTTTTTTGGGCTTTTTTTTTTTTCTTAGTTCTTTGACTACAAACTTGCTTTCAAAAGGCTCTCAGGTGTTTTCCTTGCCCAGACAAGCTACAGCAGCAATGGAGCCCACCACAGCCCACTGCCCAGGCATAATGGGAAGGAAAACCAGCCTTCAGTCCCAATTTCCCTGAGTGTTTAAATCAGACACTTAATGATTTTTTTTTATTTTTTTTTTAAAGTGATGTTTGAGTTTGAATAGTACTTTAAGCACTAAACTGTCTCCTTAATGTTTGGAGGGGATTAAGTTCAGAGTTCATTGTGTTGTCTGTCATTTTAAAAAGATTAGATAGTTTAGTTCGGCTCTTACTGGCAAGGTAGAAGTCTCTGTATTTATTGACTGTCTGGAGTCATTATCAAAGCTCCTAAAGCCAATCGACACCTTGTAAACAAAAGTCCCATTATTTTCGTGATCCTGATAAGATTTACATGGTATCTACATTTTTGTTATGATTGATTGATCTGTTAGAGATATTCATAGTGTAACAGGTTATGTGATAAAAGATTTGGAAAACGTGAATGAATGGAACCCATCCTGGTCTGTGTCAGACATAACTTGTAGTTTTGGGTTTGCATCAGGATAGTTCTGAAAAAGGTTTCAAATATTCTTCCAGGAAAAAAAGATCCTTTCAATGGGAGGAAATGATATTTTAAACTTGGGGATTTTTCTAGTGACTTAGCAAACTAAGAAACAACATCATGTCGAGGAGTTTGACGTACTAAACCAGCACATTATGGTCCTGTAGTAGGAAAGCTGTATAACACTAGACTGCTGCTATGTAGTTCTTCATTTGTATGAACTATTTATTTCTCAAATAACTGGATAAAAATCAAATTGAATTAGAGGCCCAGACTCCAGAGTGATTCTCAAGAAATAACTGAAGGGTTTTAGTTGGTTTTAAAAAGTGACAAAGCTGAAGAGAGGGCTGTGAACTGAACAATCCCATAGCGAGTATCACCCCACAGGCAGCCCTGCTGAGGGTGTCCCTGGACCCACCTTTGTACATCAGATGCTGTAAATACAGCAACGCACTGTGACATGTCTCTGAAACAGAATGCTGCTGACAGATTAAGCAAATTCAATTTAATTTGAGAATTTTGACATAACTTTTATAACTATACTGTCACAGCCACATTCATTCATGATCATGAAAGGAGGTAATTTAAGGTACTCTGGGTGAGGTAAGACCTTTTCTTGGAGCTGAGGATGTAGTTGGTTAAAAAAAACCAACAGACTGTTCCTGAATACCCAAATTATGCTGAGCACATCACGTAGGGCTCTGACAAACTGGTTTAAGGAAAACCCCCTCCTATTGAACTTCAGCTCACATTGTACAATTAGTCAGGTTTTGTGGTGATCCTTCTGCTGAGCTTTTGTTTGCTGACAGTTGATAAATACTTGCTACTGGAGATGTTAATCAAATGGTGTTAATAAATCAAATCAGTTTGTTAAAACCTCGTATGTTGACAGTGCCAAGGTATCTTGTAATCTATGACAAAAGAATCAATAGAAGCCCATAAAAACATTACCACTGTGGGACAGTATTGATTTTTGTCTTAGAAATACTCACTTAGCTCCTGTTCCAAATCATTAAAATCAATGGAAAGTCTCCCATTGACTTCACTGGGGTTTGGGCAGGTTATTGGACTAACAATTCTGGGTTCATGTGCTATTGTTTAAGTTTGCAGGTGTAGAACAGAGTGGGGTCCCGATACTTAATGGCAAGTTCCAGGCATGTCTGTGATGCAAATAAGAAGAAGTACCCCTGGGGACGGTTCCATTGCGTAGTTTCTTAGAAAATACAGATTTAGAACATCTGCATGATAGGCAAAAATTTAATCTCCCTCCATTATTACTACTTCAGTTTGTGTGCCTTGGTTTTTCAAACTTAAATCATCCCTTTTTCCGTCATATTTAAAAACAATGCTTTATGTAATGCCCTTTCCCATTAGAATAATTTCTCAAAGAATTTATAGCCTTCAAGGTAAAGGTCTGTGTAATAGGATTATAACCATAACAACTACACAATAGCTTCATTAAGGGTACTTCAGTTGCATTTACTTTCCCAGTGCTTTAATTTATTGCTACACTGTAAAGTCTCTATTCAGAAAAAAAATACATTTAGCTCAATTTATAGAGCTGACTTTGCTTGAGAGAGATTAGGACTAAAATGATTTGAGATAGAATCAAAGAATTCCATCTTTTTAATTAGCCTGTTAAAGGCAGGAGCACCTAATACAAATATTTAACCCTGTTGTTGAACACTACTGCTGAGGTCATGAAGAAGAAATTTATAGGCAGCTCTGAAGTCACTTGACGATTATTTTCTTGGGTTATGACTTCTCAAATTGCTGTTTATTGCCAATAGCACTACATTTCGACATAAATAGGATCAAGGGATTAGTGCACTGTCCTGGTAAAGATGTTTAATCTTCACTTTAAATGAGATATGGTAATTGAACCCCTTTCTTTTTGTGTAAGAAGTGCCTTTAAAAAGGGTTAGCTTTTTTTTTTTTT
>VXAK01019767.1:122544-158151 GCA_013399435.1 Arenaria interpres
TTTTTTTTTTACACACTAATGAATCACTAGCTGAAAAACATTTTCAGTCAGATGCCAGGCTTGCCTTGTTACCTGCTATTCTCAGCAAATATGAAGCATGAGGTGAAGAGGGGGAAGAGGAAGGGAAATTACTACTTACAATGTTCTAATAAGAAAGACGACATTAACCAATGCTGCTTAAAGCACTTCAGCATCAACGGCATTAAAAATGAGAAAGGAAAAAAAATCCCTTGGCTACTAATTAGCTAGTTCAAATCCAGCCAGTTTTGTGTTAAAATAGTAATTTGAACGTTTTGTAGAGTTTTTAATAAGTTTGATAAACTTTTTTGTGAGTGGGCTGAATCACAGCAAGCATTAGCAGAGACCTGGAGACAAGATTACCTCTCAGCGTTAGGATGTGCTTTTTCAAGCAGAGTTAAAGAATTCTCATGATTCACAACGGGATTTGCTTTGTCAGAACCCAAATAATCCCAAAACTTCCAGAAAAATAAGAGACCCAGGTTCCCTGCCTGTTACTTCATCTTTCCTACTGGTTGGAGGATCCCAAGCATTTTAAGATCACTTTCAGCAGCTGAGTACAACACATAGCTGCTTACCGTTGGTGTCTTTTCATGTGCCACACCACAGGCAGCCAACACCTTTAAGACAGTCTCAGAATCACAGAATCTTCCAGGTTGGAAGGGACCTTAAAGATCATCTTGTCCAACCGTCAACCTAACTGACAAAAATAGACACCCACACAACATACAAGGAGCATCACCATCACTAAACCATACCTCCCAGCACTACATCAACCCGTCTTTTGAACACCTCCAGGGATGGGGCCTCAACCACCTCCCTGGGCAGCCCATTCCAATGTCTGATAACCCTTTCGGTGAAAAAATTTTTCCTAATATCCAGCCTGAACCTCCCCTGGCGTAACTTGAGGCCATTTCCTCTCGTCCTGTCGCCTGGACTTGGGAGAAGAGACCAACCCCCATCTCTCTACACCCTCCTTTCAGGGAGTTGTAGAGAGCAATAAGGTCTCCCCTCAGCCTCCTCTTCTCCAGGCTGAATAACCCCAGTTCTCTCAGCCTCTCCTCATAAGACTTATTCTCCAGACCCCTCACCATCTTTGTTGCCCTTCTCTGGACCCGCTCCAGCACCTCAATGTCTTTTTTATGGTAGGGGGCCCAAAACTGGACACAGTACTCGAGGTGAGGCCTCACCAGTGCCGAGTACAGGGGGACAATCACCTCTCGGGCCCTACTCGCCACGCTGTTCCTGATACAGGCCAGGATGCTGTTGGCTTTCTTGGCCACCTGGGCACACTGCCGGCTCATGTTCAGCCGACTGTCGACCAACACCCCCAGGTCCTTTTCTGCCAGGCAGCTCTCCAGCCACTCTGCCCCCAGCCTGTAGCGCTGCAGGGGGTTGTTGTGACCAAAGTGCAGGACCCGGCACTTGGCCTTGTTGAACCTCATCCCGTTGGTCTCGGCCCATCGATCCAGCCTGTCCAGATCTCTCTGCAGAGCCTCTCTACCCTCCAGCAGGTCAACACTGCCACCCAGCTTGGTGTCGTCTGCGAACTTACTGAGGGTGCACTCGATCCCCTCGTCCAGATCATTGATAAAGATGTTAAAGAGAATTGGCCCCAGTACCGAGCCCTGTGGGACACCACTCGTGACCGGACGCCAACTGGATTTAACTCCATTCACCACCACTCTCTGGGTCCGGCCCTCCAGCCAGTTTTTAACCCAGCAGAGGGTACTCCCATCCAAGCCATGGGCAGCCAGTTTCTCCAGGAGGATACTGTGGGAGACTGTATCAAAGGCTTTGCTGAAGTCCAGATAAACAACATCCACAGCCTTTCCTTCATCCAGCAAGCGGGTCACAGTCTCAGCAGACTTCACTGAGCCCCTCAATGCTCCTTCCTCAGCTACAGGGTTCATTGCAGCAGCGCTTGTGGGATGCACTTACCACATCTGGGCAGCCCCAGCACAAAGGTTCCATCAAGGTAGGAATCCATTCTGGGCAGACACACACGGTGCTGGGTTCAGGTAGTGAATTATAGGACCCTCTTTTTGCATCCTTGGCTTCCCTCACTGTCAGTTGACTTCCATTTCTGTAAGGCATCAGAAGCTGCACTTACTCTAGGAAACTATTGGGCATTGGGACCTTTTCTGTGGCCATGTGGTCCAATTGCACAGGACTGCTCCCATCCACACTTCTAGACAATCTCCTGCAGTGCAACAGGATGTCCTTCTCCTTTCTGACTGCTGAGAACCAAGTGGCAGCTCCTGCTGTGCCCTGGGACAGGCAATGGGGAAGGCTGGTCATCACAGGTGACAACTGCCAAGAAAACAGACGCTAGAGGCCTGTGCCCAATCCTTGTGTTCACTCACATGGGTGAAGCTGCACAGATGTCCATGGGCTCTGTGATCCACGCTGAGAGCAACAGCACCCAGGATAGCAGTGTGACCACTGTCCCCCACAAGTACAAATTTTCAAAGGGTCAGAAAGTCACAAATCCCCCAACAAGCACCATTTCCCAAAGGGTAGAGCAGAAAGGATTCGCTGAGGATGCACCTTCACAACCCCTGGCCCCAAACATCCCACCAGGTCAAGAACTTCCCCAGGACCCCAGCACAAACTAACCATGCTCTCCTCCCTCAAAAACATTCCAGAGTCCGGTTACACAACAAGAGAAAAGATTTGCCCAACAATATTTAAGATTGCAAATGAGTGGCAAAGCAGAAAACTGAATACAGATTTCCCAAATCCCAGCCCAATACTACAGCACAAGACAACCCATGCTCTGCAAAAACAGGTGCCTCTGGTTTATTTCTGGTACTTCCAGGTTCTGATGGGGCTGGAAGTATTCCAGCAAAAGAAGGAAGTGGAGAAGAGTGTGAAAAATGAAACAAAAACAAGGGTAACCGAACTTTTTTTTGCAACCTCAAACTTGGTTTAAGTTAGGAAAATTAAATTAGGAAAAAATTCTTTACCATGAGGGTGGTGGAACACTGGAACAGGTTGCCCAGGGAGGTGGTTGAGGCCCCTTCCCTTGAGATATTCAAGGTGAAGCTCGACGAAGCCCTGGGCAACCTGGTCTAGTTGGGGGTGTCCCTGCTGACTGCGGGGAGGTCGGACTAGATGACCTTTGGAGGTCCCTTCCGGCCTGGACCAATCTATGAATGTATGAATCTATGAGAACAAATCTTAGGAATATTTTTTTTCCAAAGCAAATCAATCTCTAAATAAAACTCTATGACTTCTGATCTGAATTTCCTTTTTAAAGCAAGTTAATAACTGTACGTAAAAATATGGAAGGGAATAAAACAATTTAGAAATTTGAGGTTCAATCTTAACTTACTGCTGAGCAAAGCCTTATGGAGAATTGTTGCTCAAAAGGCTGAATTTGCTGCCCAGAATACAAGTTTCCTGACCTCTCCCCAAACTGGATCAAGGAATGAGAATGGCAGAAAATAAATTAGTTTTCTTGATAGAATTAGTTTTCTTCTGCTTTGACTCTTTCTTAACTGGCAGACTTCTAGGTCAGACAACCATGGCTCCTGGTGCAAGAAAAGGGGCAGGAAACTCTGGCACAAAGAGAGAAGTGGGACTGTGCTTTTAGCAACAGATAGCTGCCACAGCAAGGCTAATCTAGTGCCAAACCACATTAAATGAGGAAAATTTAGTCACAGATTAAGGTAGCCACCTATTTTGGACTGAGAGGAAGAAAGGCCTCTCTCCTTTGCTCTTACTTGCTTTTCCCAGACTGATACCACCATGTCACAATGTTCCGGTCTTCTGGGCAGCAAAAACTTCTACGGGATAGAGAAACCTGTGTCTGTTCGAGCCATTGGTGCTAGACACAAACCGAGGTTGTGGATCCACTGTCAGACTCTCTTGTAGGATAAGTTCAGACCTGATTAGGCATGAATATACATCTCAGTTAATCAGCTATGTTTAACCCTAAAAAAAAAAAAACCAAACAGAAAACCCCCCAAAAGGCTGTGTTCTGTGCTTTATGTCATGGAGCCCTGCATTTCTAATGAGGTACAAGGTTCCAACCATCCACTGGAACCACAGCCAAAACCTTACAGACATTGTAGGGAAGCTGGTCTGCACATTACAGTGTGATTGCTTCAACTGCCAGAGGCAACAAATCGCTAAAATGGGTGTTGGTTTTCAGTTTAGCACCAGGCTCCCAACGAGATGGAAAGAGCTTGTGGTAAATGTAGTAGCCAGCAGCCTGAACAATAGCAATTAGGACAACAGCCTAAATCCTGTGGTGTCTCTGGAAAACGTGTGAACGGTCTTGCTAGTGTGGTGATAAGGAGTTTAAATTAAAATGCATTAGCATCCCTGGGAGTCCTGCAGCAGCCCCAAGCCAAGAAATCATTAAGCTGGTGCTTCTTCATCCTGCTTGACCTTGGTTAGATTTAAGCAGAATTTTACAGTTGACACAGAATCACAGAATGATGTGGGGTCGGAAGGGACCTCTGGAGATCATCTAGTCCAACCCCTCTGCCAGAGCAGGTTGCACAGGAATGTGTCCAGATGCGATTTGAATGTCTCCAGAGACCAAGACTCCACCACCTCTCTGGGTAGCCTCTTTCAGGGCTCTGCCACCATCACAGGAAAAGAAGTTCCTCCTCATGCTTAGATGTTCAAGTTTGTGCCCGTTTCCTCTTGTCCTGTCACTGGGCACCACTGAAAAAAGACTGGCCCCATCCTCTTGGCACCCTCCCTTTAAGTATTTATAGGCGTTGATCAGATCCCCCCTCAGTCTTCTCTTCTCCAGACTAAAAAGACCCAAGTCCCTCAGCCTTTCCTCATAAGGGAGATGTTCTAGTCCCCTCATCATCTTTGTAGCCCTTTGCTGTACCCTCTCCAGCAGTTCCCTGTCCTTGATCTGGGGAGCACAGAACTGGACACAGATTTGAATACCCTCTTCAATAAACTCCAAGAAAGAGGCATTCTAGGCCTCCAAAAGATGAGATGCTGCAGGTTCTTCATGTTCAACAGATGGCAGAAGTGGAATCATTACACAAACAACCTTCAGATCCTAAGAGTCTTTGTGCTTTAGATAATGCTGAGTGTGAAGAAAAAAATGCCAATGAAATTAAACAAAGTACAGAGGAAAATATTTCCAAAGCTTTACCCATCAAACTCCAAACACACAAATCTTCACACAGAATACATCAATCTATTAAAAAGCAAAATGAAATGTCTCCCTTTAGTAAACTCTATGAAAAACACCATCTTACATGCTTTTCTGAGCAGGGACACAAGGGCCCTGAATCAGGACTAAAGAAGAAAAAAACCCAACAAACCACCCCTCCACACACCCCCAAAAAAGAAAAAACAAAAGATCACAACAAAATAGAAGGAAATATATTTAAAAGCATCACCTTAATTGGAAAAGTGAATCGAGTAATTCAGCTGATTAGACCTTCTATGCCCACTAGAGTCCACAAGCCATAGACTGTCAGGAGAGGTGGACCCTCTAGAGAAAAGTATTGTATTAATCAATGCAGACAAAACCAACATCTCTAATTACAAACATCAAGAAGAAATCAACATTATCAAGACAGTGACTGCCAACACTTCTGTGTCATTCCTCTCCTCCCCCGCAAAAAGGGCGGTTGAGCACCAGAGTGCAGTTTTAGGGTGATGTGAGGTTCCACAAAGCAGAACTACACAAAATTTCCAGTTTTCACCATGCAAACAGCTATATGGCTAATTAGTACCTGTAAACCTGATTCACAGCACTGGTCATCCATATTGACTAACAAAAGCAGTGAAAAAGGAAGTATTCTTCAAGGGGCAACAGCACGTATTTGCTTCCTGCGAAGTATTGTTATTTTCAAAGCAAAACTATTTTGGAGTAGCAGGACAGTTTTTGAGGTGGGATCCTGGCTTTCACTTTTGCTATATAATTAAACCGAAAGAGAAGGGGAGGAGAGTTCAGCTTCTCTAAAAAAAAACCGAAAAAAAAAAACCAACCAAAAAAACCCACGTGTCCTTGGTTTTAAGCACTTTCTTGTTTGTTCGGCCAGCAGCGAGGGCTTGTTCCCCACAAAGGGCTGACAACGCTCAAAATTACAGCACAGAGCAGCACGCCCTGCACCTTTCAAAATTGTCCCCAGCTCTGCTGAGTGGCTGCGGGGGCCCACCACCCCTTCTCTGGAAAAGTGGTGGGTGGAAGGCAGCAGCTGAAGGCAGAAAGACAAAATTAAGTGCCTCTCAGGGTTTCCTTGACATAGCAAGGCAGAGTGGAAAACAGCAAAATTAGAAAATTGCATTATTTCCCAGCTCTCCCTCACGGATTGACAGGAAAGGATCTGCCAGAAGTTGGAGTCCTCCCTGCAGATTTGGGGTCCGGGGCCCCTGCCTCCAGACAGAATGGCTCTGCTCAGGTCTGACTGGCTCTCCCAGCTTGATGGGATTTGGAGTAATCTCTTAATCATGTTCATCAACCAATACAGCAGTTGAAATTATGAGAAAAAAAAACCCTCAACCGGTTTCTGTCTATGTTCTATTAATAACTTTTTTTTTCCACAAATAAGAAAAAGGACATCAGGAGAGAATAGATTTTTGTCTTTTACTGCTGAGTAATTAAAACTTTTTTGCCCCCTTTTATAGTACTAGCAGATTTTAGCAAATAGACAGCACGTTACATCATGGATCTGAGGGTGGATACCAGCTTCACTTCATATTCTTGGTTTTGCATCTATCACGTGGTTAAAACACGCACCAGAAGCATGTGGGAAGGCGCAGAAATGGACCCCAAGCTGCAGCTTCCCGGGCTGACCAGCGGGTACCAGGCTCTGCAGCATCCGGGCACGTATCGCTGCCCCAAAACCAACCGCTGCTGGGTCAGAGGGGCAGTGGAGCCAAGCAGGACGCCACTCGGGGCATGGAGAGGGCAGTCGGGAAAGCCAGAGCCGGTGTGGAGGAGCCGTGGCTCAGGGCAGGAGTTCTGCTGCCCAGTTTGAATGGGCTTCCTGTGGCTGCCCAGAGGGGCTCACACCCGGCAGTGCCACCCCCGGTACCGGCGAGGGAACTCCTGTCCGCGGGACAGAAGACACAGACATACCCGGAGAGGTGGGAGAGCAGGTTCACAAGCTGCAGCCAACCTCCTAGTAACTTGTTCTTATTCATTTCAGTTTCATTAAGCTTATTTGATACATAGTCCTCCAGATCACCACCTACCACTTCAGATTTGCCTGAAAATAGCCAGCCAAAAACACATGGATTCGAAATTGTAGAGTGTTTTTATAACACAAGCAGGCACTGCAGCAGCATGTACCAAGTCCCAGTTGGGTTTGGTTTTTTGTGGTTTTTTTTCATTGTACAAGTAATATTTTCGTTTTCCTCATAGTTTACATAGTAAAAACAGGCAAACCGTGTCACTTTTTTTAAAAAAGCAATAAATTTAAAAACAAGAAGTGAAACACTGCAGATACCTGCAACTACAGCAATTCTGCTGGCTTTGCTGCACAATCAACAGAAATAGTTCTGTCCTGTTTAGATAGACTTTGTTTTGCTACATGACTGCATATGCAGCGAAGTGATATCAAGTCCTGAGGGTCCACTCCTTTGATGAGTTAAGCACACAAAGGCCCACATTTTGATGCAATCTGATATCATATATTTAAGTCCTAGACAAACTGCAACTGTGAGGAAGTGATAAACAGAACTTCCTGCACAAAGCCGCCTGAGATAACACTTTCCATGGACTGGAAAAAAAGAGGCATGATTGCTACAGAACTAAAAAGGAACTGTTCTGCTCTTAATAAATAACCCTTTCTTTTTCACGTGGCTATTGCAAAAGCCAAAGCACAAGTGACTCAGATTCAGCGCACTGTGGGGCGGTTCTACTCACACATTTCTGAAATGATTCTTTGAGGAACTACTCTCAATTCTTAGCTCTCCAGATCCGTGTTCTCCCGAAGGCTCCCGTGCTGCAGCCAGAGCCCTGCAGCTCAGAAACCTCACAGCTGATATTTTTAATTTCCATTTTAAAGAAAAGTCAAGAAAGCTAAACTAAAAAATTTGGTCAAATGGAGGAATAAGGATTGGCTGTTTAAAGAATAAGGCTAGATTGTGTCCAAGAAGGGAAAAATCCTATTGGAAACATTATTAATTCTTTCTGATGGAATTTTCTCTGTATTTTGCATCAATGTCACCTCAAACTCCAAGAAATTTGACACATACGTAATTATTTTGAGTTCACTTTGTGAAACGGCCAAGTTTTGCTTACACTGGAAGTCGTGGGGGAAATGAGCTTTAAATGTGAATACTTAAAATGCACCAAAAGGGTTTTTTTTAATTAGAATTTAGAAAATGTTTGAAATATGGAGGTGTTTCTTCATATACAAACTGACTGGAACACAAAATAAAAATGCATAGAAGTTAAAGATCCAAAGTACATGCAATTTCTAATGCAAAATATCAAGAATTCATAGTAAAATGTTCACTAGTTGTTAAGGGTGAGGGGGAAGTAACACTCGCAAAGTAGACTTACTCATTGTCCGAAGCACAGTCAAATCACTGAAGCCTGGAAGAGACTCCACAGGTATTTCTACAACAGCTCATCTGCTATGCAGACACCTTCTCTAACCTTACACCTTGGTGTCCTAGGACCAACCCCAAAGTCAAGTTCTCCTTCTGAGACGCCAGAAGGGCTCCAGACTCAGGACATTACAACCTGACTGATAGAAAGGGTCTTTGCAAACTTTTGCCTGTTCTGTGCATTTCCTTTTATGCTTTCTGGTTTTTTGGGGTGGGTTTCGTTTTATTTCTTTCTTTGAGAAGCTCAAACTGTGTAACAAGTCAGGAGAGAAGCAACTGCAGTATATAAAAAAGTAATCAAATGCTACACATCATTGAAGAGCTTTAAAAGTTCTGCTTCTGTTGCGTATTTATGAAGTAATAGGGGAAACAACGACTGATTAAATTAATGTGACAGCTCTGTGGTGACATTCCCAGAGATTTGCCCCGTACAGTGTTCCTTGAGACATAAAGAGCCCAAATATCAGCATTTCTTCTGGTCCCTTTTGGACCCTGCACATTGCTGGTTGGACCTGAAGGTGACCACAAGCCAAGCAGCCAGCTGTGATCAGTGCAGCATTGCAAATGCTGTGCTGAGCCCAGCAAACCGAGCCAGAGCTACATAGTGCTCCCAGTGTCTGAAATACCAAGTGATTAAAAAAAAAACACAAAACAAAACAAAAAAACAACCAAAAAAACCCCCACCACATCACCAAAAAGAGAGAAAGAAAAGCTGAAAAAAAAAAAAAAAAGCTGAAAGCTTTTTCAATTGGATCATTTTTGAGGGCTGGGTTAGCCCAGGGCCGCTCTGCCAGGGAGTGGCCACAGCAGCGACCTCTGCGCTGGGCGGGAAGGAGGAGAATCAGATTCAATTCTGAGGAAGTTGTAAGTGGAAACACAGCCCAATGGTTGCTGGTGACTATGCAGTCGGGGTAACAGGGGGCAGAACACACCAGGCCTGAGGCTCTGGTCTTCCACACACCCAACAGACCCACCTCAGCAGGAGCATTTTCTGACAGCGCCTTAGCCACACGCTCAGGCAAAGGACCCAATGCTATGGATGACTTCAGGCTTTTTATGGTTTAGGAGACAGTAAACATGGTGCTGCCGTGGTGGAAGCAACAGGTAAAAAGTTTTTAAGTGATAAAAATACACAAATGCTTGTCAATTTTGGCCTATTTCCATTGTTTCAACAGTATATTGAAAATATGGAGACTTGCCTATTTGTAATCCAATTCAAAACTGATTGCTTTCCCTTTCATCTTAAACATTTGCTAATTTTATTCTGAGTTCTTGTACATCTCCTCCCCTAGCGGGGTTCCTCTTGCAGACAAATTAATGTAATCAGTTAAAGAGCCATTTGTATTTTTCAGGTGTGAGGTGTTATCAAGTAACAATTAATGACATTACTTTTCTTCTTGAACTCATGGGCTGCTTGTTCACTTGGGAATTGTGGTAGAAATTATTGAACAAACATTTTTATCATTAAAACAAGTTTCATTTTCATTATACTAACTTATCGTGAAAGCAGTATTTAGTATAACACTTGAGTGACTAGTTTATTGTGACTTAGATAGCCCAGTGATAGGCACCTTAGAAAAAACAAAAATAGGTATTAGACCAAACTATAAGTAGCAAACACTCTCAGTCTCCTCCTCTTTTAGTATGAATACAGTTAAAAGCCTTCGCCATGGTGGTGATCTTGTGATGGGTTTGAGCTCTTTATCTTAGCCATGAATTAATTATTGATTTTTCAGTTGCAAACCCAAGTCTGCCAGGCAGACACTTGTGACTGCAGAAGGAGTGCTCATCTGATGCGAACTGGTGGACAGAGAAGCCTTGTGCGTCAGCAACCAATTCTTAAAACAAATAAAATGTCACTTAAATAGTGTAAAAACAACAAACAGAGAACCATCTGATTTCTAGTGTTGCAAATGGGACACTGTGCCAACTTTGCTCGGCATCACAAGTCTCAAGAAGCTCTCCTGGGAATGTTTATATTGTGTTTCTATCCAGGCCTTATATTTGCTTTGAATTGTGACAACAGTTTGACCATTTTCATGTTAAAAGCTTCCTGCCTTTGTCATGAAAGGAGCTTTTCATCAATATCTATAGACAACAGTCAAAACAGGAATTCAGGAACATTGCTGCAAAATTTACAAGCCCTGACCTGGAAGTGCTATCGCCCCAGTGCCACCCCCACATCCCCCCTCAGTCCCTGTCTCCAGCAAGTGCCAGTTCCCCAAACCCTACCGAGACCAAAGCAGAGGGCAGCCAGCTCAAACTGCACTATTGAAGCCAGCTATGCTGTCACTCACAACATATATTTATGCATTTAAAAATTTTTTTAAAGTTTTTTTTAGTTTTCTATTCTAATATGATAGAAAAAGACTTTGACAAGCATGCTCAGGTCCTACTACAGTGGAAAAGTAACCAGTACAAAACATTTTAAAGAGGTTTTTATGTACATAAACACACATACATGTGCATGTGTGTATATATATGGGAAAAACTCATATCAGTATGTATATGATTGTTTCATATTCAGGATCTGACAGTTTGGGTTTTGATTTTTTATATTTAACACTGCAGAGCAGGTTACTATTTTCACCACTCCCAAGTCAAATAAACTATTCAGATCCCAGTATCTTGGAATATATTGCCTTTGACGTACGGGAAATTTTACTTAAAAGATAAGACAAGATACACACAAGACTGAAGCAATAACAACTGATTGGGCAGAAGTCACCATGTCTTTCCCTGGAAGAATTAGTTACCTCAAAACTTCAGTGCAATGAAGAGAAATTGGAAAGTATGATTAGCGTTTTAGATTGTTTTAGTTGAGTAACAAATAGGCTCAACTTCCTTTTTTTCAGAGTGTACTCAAATAGTGATTATGCAAAGTGTACAATTCTAAACTGCTAATTAAACAGCAACCCCAAATCTTTACAGCTGAATAAACTGCTTTAAAAAAAAAAAAAAAAAGAGCCAGGAATAAACCACAATACTTTGTGTACATCTCTTCAAAAAAAATAATCAGCTACTCTACAGATTCATCTCCTCACACATTTTTACCTGTGCAAAAGACAACCATCTACAGGATGCAATGTGTTTTTCTGTCAGAGCACTTTCTATCTGAAGCTCCCAGGGGAGACACCCTGTTTCCTAATCAAGAAAGGAAACCATCAAGTAAGAGAATAATGCAAACAACTGCACTGCAACCTGGCTCTGCAGTACCTTTGTTCAGGACTAACTAATTACACCATACCAAAGAAACGAGAGCACCTTACACTTTCCCAAAGGTCACTTTAAGATGTTGGGTGTACTTTCTTCCCATCAGATATGTACAGAAAAAGGAATAAAATACAATTATTTCTATAATGAGACTCAGATACTTTGGGAGATATGGCAGGATCTCCAGAAAACTACAATTTTGGAACTTTTTCCTTGAAGTGAGCTAGACACCTGGGACTGTGTAACACCAGTGGCTGCAGAGAACTACTCCGCGCAGTGGAGCGCTCTCCACATCCCATGTGTTTGTCTGCGCTTCCTAAGCGGCAACTTTGATAACTTCACTACAGGCTTTCTCCAGGAAAGCCAAACGTAGTGGCAGTTTGTTTTCAATGCCTACTTGAAAAGTCCTAGGATTCTCTGGACATTGATCTGTCAAGTGTAATTTCTTTAAGCTTCAGTGAAAATCTACCAACTGTTGCTATGAGAGTCATCTTCTAGTACTTCTTGCATCTTTTTTGAAGCCTGAAGAGAGCCTGAAGTAAATCAATTCTTGTTCAAGCACCACTTCATCCCATCACAGAATATTGGCCCCTCAGCAGCAAACCTGCATGCTTTTGGCTGTTCCATCCACACACTAATGGACACACTTAACTATGAAAAAATAGCCATCACCACCCAGGAACCGTTCTAGCAGGAACAGCGACTGCAGTGGTTTTTTTTAATCAGACATGGAACAGCTTCTTTCCAGCTCCCACTATCGTAGGTAGCTGTATTCAGAGCTGTGTGCTCCACAAAAGCTGAACAGGCATCACACAAACAGGCACCCAAAGGGTACGTGACTCATTTGGAGAAAAAAGACCCTCTTACTTTACTAGGGAATGTTTGTTAACATCTTAGATTAGGACACTTACTAATTAAATCCATCATATCAATTTCATTTTCAGAAACCTTTTAGCATTTGTTTAATTTTTTTCTCCGCATTTAAATATGTTTAATGGTGCATTACTTCATTATGTGGATTGCTCAGTGCTGTTGGGATATATACTGTTAAACAAAAAAAAAAATCTGAAAGCGTAAGATACTTCAGTAATAAAAGAGATAATTTAGTGCTTTTCTCATCTTTTATGACAGAAATTACACTTTGCATAATGGGCACTGTTACTAGATTTTACTTTCGCAGCCAGGAATGGTCATTTGAGCTCTTGGCTTATATTACCCTGTTATCTGGGAGTGGGGTCCTCAACGGTAGAGAAAACTGTGTGAGACATTCTTGGTACGCTGTTTAACTTACTTCACTGCGTCCCTGAGGTGTTAAGTGAAATCTGCCACTATCCCAGAAAAGTTCCTTAGCTCCATCGGCTTTCTCAACTTATATATCCCATTTATCTTCCAGTTCACTGGGGATTATAGACAACCTCAGCGGAGTCATAGCTTTTAATGAGCCTAGGCAGAGCGCAGGGCTGCGATACTGAGCTCGCTCCTGCCCTGGCTCAGGCGGGGGCACAAAGACCACTGTGTTGGAGCAGAAGCAAGACATTCGCTCCGCTACCTCCGGCCAGATAGCCAGGAAACAGCCAGCTATCCCAATTCTGTAACTCATTGTTTCCTGAACATGGCGGGTCACTGAATCCCAGCTAACCCCTAGCACCAAATTTTTATCTGTGCTAAAGGAGAAAACACGTGGTTAACTGGAACATTGTGAGGATACGTCCCACAAAGGGCTCACTGAGGTTACCTACCATTATCTGGAGAAGCTTTGCTGAAACTTGGGTTTCCCAATAAATTTAAGTTGATCTAAATGTGCGCTGCAGCTGGAAGAGGCAGCCCTGCCTCTGCTCAGATTAGTATTCTTACTGTGTCCCTTCTCTGAGCATGAGCAGTCATGAAAAAAACCTACGTGGCCAGTTAGATCAGGGAACTTCTGCTGAAAATTAACATGAAAAAATACAAATACAGTGGTTAGTTCTCACCAGCATGAGTTTTCACAGTGTATGGGAACAATGACTGGGGAGAGAAGGGTCAGAAAAACCCTTTTGGCTGCAACTTCTTAAAGCCATGGTGGAACCATCAGGAGGGGACTGAGAGCTACCCCGGGGCTAGCAGGAGGTTTTTGCAATGATTTAAAACTGGTTTGTTTTGAAATAGTGTGTTGGCCATATGCTTCTACACTGCCTCCTGCTGAGGATGCTAAAGAGCTCGGTAGAGCTCACAAACAGCTCTTTGGTAGGTATTACCACTCCTGGCTCACAGGAATGGAGATGTGGAGAGAGCCTGGACCATTTACCTGAAGCAAAAAGCAAATCAGTGGAAGAGAGACTGAAAAAAACAAAACCACTGATCCTTGATTCCCACCGCTATGTTAATTAATAAATCAATTGTGACCAACACGCAGAACATTAAGAAGCACCCCCTGAGCATTGCTACCGAGTTAGGCAAATGAGCAGCTGCGCAGCCACCGGTGCAGAGGACAGCCAGGCATAGGACTGGCACAGGGGGACATGCCCCCCTCTGGAAGGGGGGCCTTGTACTTCTGGTGAGAACAAACAAGGGTAGGCAGCACAGGAAAGAGCCAAGATGGGAAATTAGACATGGATACACAACTCTTCTGACACCAGGCTCCTGGAGGTGCAGGGTGTTGGCTGCTCCTGACCTTGTCCTACCCATGGAGGGGCTCTGCACCCCGCACAGCATCTTGCTGGCCACAAGGTACAGGAGGTAGCCACTATTTTGCCATCCCTGGCAAGTTAAGGAGAGTGTGCACCCCCCATAGGTCTATTGCTAAATTATACTGCTCCCAGCCAGGAAAAAAAACAACTATAATGCTATTGAAGGAGGAGGAGGTATTTTATTTTATTCCATTTCAAAAACACACATTACATAAGGGTAGGAAGATCTTTGTCAATGCTTCAGAGGCTGTATGAAGCCATGCAAAAATACGTATTGCAGCCTCCAGTGTTCCTTTGAGCCTTATGCAGGAAGCAATACTTTACTTCACTGTATAGAGTAGTAAAAATCTGATTAACACCTGATTTAGCATAGTTTCTGACCATGCACTTCTGACTTTCTTTTACGCCACTTTCTATTGACATGAACAATGGCACACACTGTGGAGTAATGGATATTCACATCTCTCCTCTTCAAAAGGCAGTTGCTAATTGGCTGTCAGGCATTTTTATCTTGTGGTTTTATAGCCTCCACTACAACAAGTGAAAAAGACCCTTCTGCCCTTGAAACCACAAGATTGCAGTTACCATGGGTCTTTGAGGTGGCACCAGGGAGGCAGCGAGAGATGGTGAGCACAAAGCACTGGGTCCACCAAGTGAGATTTGATGTGTACTCACTCATTTTCATCTGCCTTAAGTATTAATAATAGTGCTTATTAGTGTTCTTTCCTTTTTGGAGAAGTCATCTTAACCTAGGGTGTACTGAATTCTGTTTTCACCTCTCCACAATGTCCAGCTGGCAGACCAGCTATTTATAACATACACTCAAGTTTAAAAGAAATACTAAGTCTTCCTTCAGCAAGCTCTAAATAAACCAGACTTTGGGGAATGTCTACTGTTCGTTTTTGAAAAAGATCATGTACAAGACAGACTTGGGCAGAACTGAAACATTTAAAAGGATGCGTAGTCCAGCTCCTTCCCCCAACACCAGGGGCAGATTTAATTTCCTTGACATTGACCCTTCACTGCCTGTGAGCAGACAGGCCTTCCCCAACTTGAGACTGTAGCCTGCCTCAACATCTCTTAGATTGGTCTCGCTAATTGCCTCCCTGATTTACACAAAGGTTTGCTTTCTTTTTTTCTCTCCCCAGAAGCATTTCTAGCACTAACAGGGAAGCCGTTCTCTTGAGCCAGGAAGTTGAGAGACTCATCAGAAGAAGAGCTTTGGCTGCGAGGGTGACACAGCAGAACAATAGCTATCGCAGCCACGGAGGAGGGGGACACAGCTGCCTGACAGGCCCACAGGCTCCAGTGAAGCATCACTTCGGGGACTCTTTGTGTTCAGCTCATTTGGAGGGGCTTGTGGTGGATACACAACTGTGCAGTCATTCTTGTTCTGCCTCAGCAGAAGCCCTGGGGCGGGAGCGGTGAGAAGGGTGAGAACAGAAGCTTTTTGGAGGAAAAGGGTAACCTGAGGCCTGGGCAGACGGTTCAGTTCTTCAGCGCTTCCCAGACTCCAGGGGAACACCAGTCTAGAGATCCTAATCAAGGAAGCATCTGAATGTCCAGTTTTAATCCTAGAGAGCCTTTCCCGATCAGCTGCCATGCCAAGTGCTTCCTCTCAGCTCTTACACCAAGACGTGCATGAAACTGGCCCATGACATTGAGACAAAATATGACCATAAAAGGGAGATGAGTGATGTTAAAACCATTCACTGGGCATAAATTTCCATTGGAAGCAACTTATGCCAGGAGGGCTGTTCCCAGACAGGAACAGGAGCTGGAAATGTAGGCTCCGATTTCTCATCAGTGTCACAGGGTTCAGCAGCTCCTCTCTTTCTTTAAGCTCCCCTCTGCATATACCCCAAGCACAGGCTCTAACAAACATTGTGAGAGAAGTCACAATAATAAAAGAACCAAACTGTATTAATCGTGGAACCTTATAAAATAAAATGTAAAAGAAATACTGTAAGAATAATAATTCCCTATACAATTTTATCCTCTGAACTTTCCTGAGTTGGTTGAACTGGAATTTTTACAGA
The DNA here is from genome assembly GCA_013399435.1 of Arenaria interpres. Classification (NCBI taxonomy): domain Eukaryota; kingdom Metazoa; phylum Chordata; class Aves; order Charadriiformes; family Scolopacidae; genus Arenaria; species Arenaria interpres. The sequence continues at coordinate 139,028 of VXAK01019767.1, forward strand.
TATTTGCTACAGCATACTTTCAGATACATTAGCACAAATTCAGAATAAACATCCTAGAAACAATGGAGGAGCTTCGTGCTTCCACTACCATGACCAAGAGCAAAACACAACACACTGCAGAATGTCCTGAGGCCAGAATTTGGGAACGCTTAGAAGACCCAACACAACCAAACTCCTTCAGGCAGGAGTGCCTCCTCCATACCATAAACAATATATTAAGGGCAACTTCTTTAAATCTTTTCTGGAAAGCAATTTATGTCATAGTTACAGGCATTTCCCACAACATTTTCATCTTTGTTGTTTCAATCTTTGATAGCGCGGGACGGAAATCAGACAACTTGTGGATATTGCTGCTACCCTTCAGTTCCACTGATAATAGTTGTGGAAATATACACATAAGAATAACTTCCTGAATGAAACAATGTTTAGCGCATATAGCAGCTTTTGTTCTTGTTGCCTAGAGGATATATAGTTTTACACAATTATAGTGACTTTTAAATGACCATAAAGAACACCACTAGGATGTGTGAATGCTCTCTTTGAAAAAAGAAAATCAGCCAAATTAGGTGGGTTTTTTTTCCCAGACAGAAAGGACAAACAGATACATGCCAGCTCCATTTTTCTTAAGCCAGTTGTACCATAACAGGAAGTGTTACTCATTTTAATATTGATGTTGAACTATTTTACAAAGAAAAAAAAAAAAAGCCAACAAAAAACCTATGATGAGCAGTGGACAGAGCTTTCCCCTTTTTATTTCATAACCTTGAACAGATTTTTCAGGAGAAGAAGCCAGCGTGTCATCAGCTGAAACACGTTCAGTCACAGGACTGAAGACAAAGGGCTTTGATTTTCCTGCCCCCAAAATTATAGAGAATCTACATGATATAATTGACTCAAGCATAAAAAGCAGAAAAACTCCTGAGGAATATATCTGTCACAGCAAGACGATAAAAAGATACAAAATGGCTAAGTTCCCCCAAACAATTAGATGTTATACTTTTGTAAGACGTAACTTGAGAACATAAAAATGGCCATATTAGGCCAGACCAGAAGCCCACATAAGCGACTATCCTCCAACAGTTACCCACTGTGCCATAATTAAGGAAAAGAGCAAGGACAATGAATTAAACCAGAACAAGCTGAAAGAGCCTCTTACAACCATATACACTTACCTACTCCACTCATCAAAAATGCTGAAGGACAAGAAGGACCAAACTACTGCTCCTCCCAGGACTCCCGAAGGACAGCAAGGGAGGGGACAGGGCCAGAGGAAGTAAATTAAGTAAGACCAGAGAGACAACAGGTGTTTCTTATTTTCATTCATGGTAGGTGAGTAGCAGGCTTGCCATTTCCTGAGGCAGAATTCAAACCATGGTTTCTTAGAAATCATGGGGTTTGTAACTTTATCAAGCTTAGCTTAGCTTTTCCTTTCTCTGTGCTGGAACATGAAGATGCTTGTACTTCACCTGCACTGTATGTTTAGCAATTTTATTTTCTAGAGTATGTGGTTGTGACCTTGCACATGTTATTGCAAAGTGCTGTAATTATGTCTCTCTAAAGCAATACAAAATTCTGGGTTCTGATGTTATATAATGGGTTAAAAATCACAGCGTTTTCCCCTGCCAAGCCAGCGTTTAACATAGTCATCTGACGCATCGGAACGGGATTGAGCCTCACATTGAATGGAAACAAAACATGCTCATTCCTTTCTCAGCACTTTAATATATATGTATGTAGTTTTAAAAATTCAGCTTATTTTATTCACTTTAGTAGAGCAGTTATTTCTGCTCGGGCTGGGAAGGTTAAGGGAAGTCTATGGCATCTTGTATCAGACATCACAAATTTCAAGTACAAAGACCGCAATTCCCATCAGTCTACACACCTTGCACAGTTACTCACCCTAATTCTGTATATGAATTAGTAGCATCTGAAATTTTAAAAAATAAATACATCAGAAATTAGACCTGCAGATTTCAATCTACAGTGTTTTGAGGTACTTTATGCCATATCAGAGAACCATACAAAATCTCACCATATAATAAAACCGATGTGAATGTTTTATTTCATTTATTTCAGCCTAAGATGACAAGGACATAATTATACCTGTTTCTCAGTCCTTCCAGCTGCCTGGGTAAACAGTAAGCATTTACAAGAGTAGTATCTCTTGGTGTTTAATTAGAAGAGCAAAGTAAAAATAACTCTTCTGCTTTAAACAGATTGGCTTTAAAGTTTGAACAAATCTGAGTGATTTTTAAATTTAAATCTGCAAATCAGCCTGATGGCTGCTTCTTTACTCTTTCTGAGTTTGTCTGAGATTATAAACTTAATCTAAATTTATAAACTTAATCTAAGTCTTAATCTGAGAATGTCCCTTCCTTTGATTTTCTGACCAGGAGACCGAGCTGTGTTAAAACCGGGCTGAGACGTCACTGACGGTCACTTCTCCAGGAACAGGACAGGGTGGCTCTGCCCACCACTGAGGCGGGCAAGGATTTTATTCTGAAATTCAGTGGATGCAGTTAGATGAACGCCAAATACTTCTAAAGATCTCATCCTACTTAGGGCATTTCAGCATCTGTTTTGCTCTGCTAGGTGAGCAGGCAGGGGTTTGCTACTGCACTTGCCCCTTTGAAATGGCAGCTACGTAAATAATGTTGGCCAACCAACATATGGCCCACCAGCTAATAAGGATGCCACCAGCAGCAGGGGTTGTGTGGGAAATGAAGGGGGACAAGGAGTGGAAAAAGCAGCTGTGTGACTCCAGTGCAGTTCCTTTTACACCCTCCAGTGATCTAAATAGGGAGACCATGATGCCTGTGAGAATAAAAAACTAAATTTGATGAGTTAGGAGAGTTATTCCTGCCCTTGGTTTATGGGTTTTTTGAGGGCCTCCACCCACACCATTGTCCCATTAAAGCAGTGGCCAGGGCAACCCTGAAAACCACACGTGAGTAGGAGCATCTCCAACAAGTTAGAGGACTTCAAAGCACAACCTTCACTATCTCCATTAACAATGTTAAAACTACAAGTTCTCCTGCTCCAGAGTAGTCAGAAAACTGAGAAAAGCACATTTGTTCTACCCATCACGTAGGCTCTTGTTTGCATTCTGATTCTCATACTCCTTTAGCTGCACATTTTCTAATTTTCTTTCACAATGTCACAGTTACAGGGTCTTTGTACTTTTTTTTTTTTTTAAAAATTGAAATCTCAGGTTTTCACACAACAGCAAGAACCGAGGCTGGAAATGAATTCTAAAACCTGGCGCAATAAACAGTGCACTATGAAGAGTTGGCGACACCTCTGTTGTGTGACCCTGGGCAAGTCTGTGCCTCTTTGCTCCCTTTCCAGTGAGTAAATAGATGCCAGAGGGGTGACTCTCTGTGCACCAACCTCACAGGGGAAAGCTGCTGAGACAGTGAGATCACAGAGACCTTTGCTTTGGTGTCATCATCCTGGAAAGAGAGAAGTACTGAATCAAAGGCGTCAGGTCTTTCATGTGAATAAAGTGCTGATGCCACAGGCTCGGCAGCCGCTGCTGACGGTCACTGCTGGGCGCAGAAGAGCTGCCTTCATGCCAGGTCAGCACACACAAGGTGCTGTGCCAGTGGCCCCCAAGGCCGATGTCACCTCTGCGGGTTACTGTGAGAATGTTGATCTCCAGACTAGCACAAGTGGTAACCTCAGCCCACCACACAGGGAATTTTGCCCGCATAATGACCCAGCAACATGAGCTCCATTGGAGAATTGGTAGCTCTAGCTGGTAGACCTTGGCCATGGGAACGAGGCAGTTACCAAGACTTGTCCAACACACTGCACAAGTTGGCGTGGGCAAGAGGGAAGTGCTTTTTATCACTTTTAAATGCATGAGCAACTCCTTTTCCTAGCTGGAGGAGCACTGCAGGACTGCTCCCCCTCCCCAGTGTCTTTCCCCTCCACCCCAGGCCCTGCAGGGAGGAAGGTCTCACTGCCGCCCCCCCCACTGCTGCCACCACATCCCGCCGGGGCAGAGCCCCCAGCCCCTGGGGACAGCGCGGGCGGAAGGGTGGGCCCAGGGGAGGAAGGAGTGGGTGGACTGACAGTAGGCACAAACACGCAGGACTCTCCTCCCACCTTCCAGTGGGTCTTGCTGGGGAGATGGTTTTGTTTCCCCATCTTCTGCTCCCCCCAAAGCAGAGGGAGACATGAATGCCCTGTCACTGGGATGGCAGCAGAGGACTGTCCTGCCTTCGGGGGCAGTGGCTGAGCACTGTCAGCAAGGGCAGGACTGGCCAGACACAGAGAGAAGTGCCAACTGAAGTTCTTAAAACAAATAGTGTGCTCAGGTTTTGGACTTCATAGAATATAAGCTGTCAGTGCTGGAATTCTTTTCCCTTCTGTTTTGAGTGGGAGAAAAAATCATTTATGCCTGTAACATAAAAAGCATTGTTTTCAGTCTCCTGAGCAGCTGATTTTCCACATACCTTCCCTGCCAAAAGGCAATCACCAAAGGTGAATGCTCATTTCACTCACACAGATGCTGATATTGCCTGCAATGAGATCAACAAAATAAAAAGGAAAGAGAATGGGCAGGAGGAGTTGTGCTCTTCCCAAGTCAGTGGCTCGATTGTCCTTGCACTTCTGGAGATGGGGCAAAGCTCAGGTGTGACTTGGAATTCTGCAATTCATGTCATTTAGGTAACTGTAAAGATGTGCCAGACTTCCTAAACAGACACACATTTTGTATTTCTCATGGAGTTACTACAGTGGACATGGAGTCTGTTGTGCAGCTCACTCACTAATTACCCATCAGAGCTTCATCTGGTCCTGCAGGAAACCGTCGGGCGGCTAGGGCGGGTTGGGGACCAAGCACCGCCTGGCAGAGCGGCACTTCCTACCGGGATTGCATTTGACTTTTATTCCTACTTTACCAATTTTGATAAAACTAGTAAAGCTCCCATTCTGTAAGCAGAGCCTGACGAAGGGAAAGGTGTGACAGGAGAAACAGGAATCCCTAGCTCTTTTTTACCTCCTCAGGCCTTCGTGGCTGTCCCAGCTGTCACTGCATCCCAGGTCGGTGATCTGTTATCCACTTCTAAAAACAAGAAGAAAGAAGAGGAGAAGTTAGATATAATTGCTAAACCATTCTGCTGCATTTATATCAGGACTTGATATAATTTGGACTTTCCTAGGGGAGTGTAGTACAGCATTTGTATAACCTGAGAACCTGCCCCGTCCCAGAGGAACGGTTGGAGCCATTTCGTATCTGGCCTTTCATCGTCCCAGAGGATGTAAGCGACTTTCATCCTCTCAAACACATCCATAGCTGGGCCTGGGAGTTTATCAGCCCTTGCCAGTGGAAATAGCAAGTAATACAACAGAGGTCAGTAGGACTGATGATATTCCCAATGCAGATCAGAGCCTAGGGTTCTTGGCACTGGCAGATCCACCTTGTCTGTCAGCACTGCGGTGCAGGGCAATGTGCTGCCCCTTCCCACAACCCCACCTGGGTACCACCCCCACAGGCACACACCTGGAGAGAGGTTTAGAGCTACAGGATCCTCTGGAATCATTTAATCTGACCAGCAGAGACCATATAGTTTTGTCCATTTCAGCTTTGCCATTTTGTGTGGAAAACTTCTTTTCTTGATACCTAGTCACAAAAAGAAAGTCCAAGAAAAAACACACACACTCCCCCCAACAATCCATGCAGAGGAGAAACTGAAAATAAAGGGGAAAATGGAAGCCCAGCAGTAATTTTAACTCCAGCTTCAGCTACCTTGACAGCAAGAGTGCAGTATTTAGATAACTTTTGGCCACTTGGTCAATTTAAGCTATTTTTGTACCATCAAAACTGATTTATATTCTGGACTTATCTACTGTAATACAGCCAAATGAACTTTAAAGATCAACCTGTTATAAAATGGCCAAAACGAAAGGTTTTAAGGAAATGACAGCTGACCCCTCTCCATAGCAGCACAGTGCTACAAGAGGCAGCTGTAATGGCATAAATGGACAGTTTATCAGCTTTCTGCCAGGGACTGACAAAATCATGTCAAATGAGGCATTAAAGCCCTAGTTTTGAAAACTGTGATAAATACCAGCTAATCTACTGACATAATATATAGTGAGTCAAATATTTAGTTTTGCATTAAATCTAAATCCAACATTAGAGCATTTCCTCTTGATTAAAAAGGATAAAATGTAGATGTTATTTTATGCTCCAGTTCCCACGTCTAATTAATGCTTAACATTCGGAGCCATTTCTGACATTACAAATGTATGAGCAAACATGCCAAGGAAAGGGGGGCGGCACAAGGGAAACAAGTGCAAGATCTATATGCTTAATTCATATTCCTCCGTTTGCAGTGGCTAATATGTTATTGCAGAGACTATTTGCAGACACTTGCCCTGCCAGTGAGCAGCTAACTTCCCTGATTGCTTGTATAAACAGTCTTCTAGATCTGGAGACAGAAGTAAGAGGGAACATAGCTAACCTAATGTTAGTAACATTAGGAATTAAAAGCAGGACATTAATAGATTCACAGCGAATGTTGGCTAGGCAATCTAACCATTGAATGATATGACTGTTGAAAGCCTTAGTATTTGTGAGTGGCCATATGAAAAGGTTTGTCAGAAAGTTTATTATCTTGGGAATAAGATGCACCTAATTAGAGAAAAGATTACTGCTGAGATAAAATAAAACACTTGAATGTTTTTGTATCATATATTACTGATCTTAATGGGCATGAGGAAATAGTGCTTCTAAATGTATATATATTTATAGTTTAGTTAATTACTGACTCATATCTGGAAAACAGGATGAGATAAATCCTCACAAATTACTGAAATATCTCCATTAGTTATGTATTGTATTCCCAGCATTATGCTTTAGCTGAGTCTTGGAAGGCAGAACTTTGAGAAAGAGGTCTTCTTGTCAAATACTATGACTTCAGACTCTTGTAGTTTCAAAATAAACTACACTGTAACAGCTGCTTTTCTAGAGTGCATGCTTTAGGAAGCTTAAATGCAATCCAGTGCTGTGTAAGACAGCATGAGCTCAACTCAAATGAAAAAGGAGTGAAAGACAAAATAAGTAATCACCTTCATTTTAGGAAATGTGTTGATTTATTGATTAGTAAAAAGGTCTCTGCCGGTTGACACTCCTAGCTAAGCCTGCTACCTACATCAATACTAAGTGCAACCTCAGGATTTGGTATAGCTCATGCTACCAGCAATATAGTCCTTCATACTCCGAAAATAAAGTGAAAAATCACTGAAAATAAACACAGAAGAAAAAAAAATAAAACACAAAACTAAGTAGAGCTTAAAAAAGACGGACTTCAGAATTAAATACTTATTCCATTCAAGAAAATTACACTCTGATTGTTCTTCATCATTCTGTTCTGCAAAGGATTCTTGTAAATGTATGGTCATGTATCCACACATGTCCTTCAGGGTGCAGGTTGGGAGATATTTGGCATTTAAGATGCTGCATGAACTTTAATGCCGGTCAAATACCTCAGAAGCTGTTTCCCAACAGCCTCCTCCAGCACAGGGGTCTGTCAGAGGAGGAGGTTGCACACCAAGTGGTATGGTGTAACTCACCCTTTTGGTGGGTAGTTGCTTCTATTCAGTTTCCTCAGTTTCTTATCTCCAAACCACAAAGACCTTAAGCAGAGTGATAGTTCAGAACAGTTCTGAAAAGATGTGGCCCTGGGCGCTTTCCTGAGCTGGCTCTCCCCACCAGGCAGGGAAGCTCCCAGGCTCTCAGTCCCACCAGCATGGCTCTCCTGCCTGCTCACCAAGTGGGAAGTCAACCCACTGTCGATAGCAGCTATCACCAAGCTTTCACACTGACTTTCAATCAGTGTTTAAAATGGTTTAATTGTTCCTGTAAATAAATCACAGCCGAATTTGCCGTTATTCCAGAAACTGTGATGACAAAACAAGTTATACTGGCTCCACCCCTACTGAAAACGGTTTTGTGCTATTTAAACCTGAGAAAGGTTTGGGTACCATTTCGGACAGACGGGTTGGTCACAATAACTCTGGCATATCAGACTGGTCTGGCCTGACAGTAGGAGCGAGTCACAGAGCAGCTCTACACAGGTCCTCATCTTCCTGCCAAGTTCCACAGTCCATACAGAGCAGGGCAGGACCCAGACATCCCCTCCCCACACCCTAAAAAGGCAACAGCCAGCCTGAAAAAAACCAAACAGACCCTGAGTAGTTTTGCAATCTGAAAGACCTAAATCGATGTTGTCTTACTGAAAAGTGATTTTTATCTTTTTCATGCCACTGTTTGTGTTCCGACATGAAATACCCTCTGCCACACACCGGAATGTTAAGGAAGACTCCCTGTGAATGCCCAAGAATTTGGAGTTGGTCTCATAATTTATACCAATGCCTTGTGCAGAATCCAGTAGCCAATTTACAGAAAATGCAGCACTAGCAGTTTCATTTGCCTTGCATTTTGCACCTCAATTCGGGTACCAAAACACCTGAATAACAGGCTGCAAACAGGCAGTTTGGGAGCTACTGATGTATGGGAACTTAAAGTTATAACAGATAACTACTGGAATATCTATATTTTCTGAGAAATTTGGAGGCATGTGCTCTAAGGTTGGGGAACTGACACCGTTCTTCATCGGTGCTATGAGCTTTTGTTTCTTCTTCATATTTTTACAGTCATCTTTGACTCCAAAGAGACTGTAAGGGGTACAGGGATTGGCACAGAAACAGCCATCAGTGAGAATAACCCCAAAACATGGGAAGCTCTGGTGTTACTGAATTTGCTCAAAATTATTTTTCAACTACTATCTATCAAGAAAAACAAACAAACAACAAAACAAAACAAAACAACCAATTTTTACTTTATCTGTCATTCTGGAACTTGATTCATAACCTCTTGTTGCATCTTTGCACTGAGAGGAAAATATGTCTAACTCCTTTTGAGAGTTCATCAAGTTCTTGTGACTGAAGTCACATTGCTTGCAAGAATGAAGAAATTCATCCCAGACTCCTTCTTCTGGAAGGAAACCATCTGTCTTTCTATGAACTGGTCTAAAAACAAAACAAACAAAAAACAGTGCTCGAGTAAGCTCAGCTCTTGCCACGTAGGTTTTGAAAAGGGCTTCTGACATTACTGTACAACCACTGACTGATCACCCACCTTTTCTGGGACAGTCATCCTGCAAAACAAACGTGTGACCTGGAAGGATGTGTTCATGCGATGTCTGGAGACACACACAAGGCCACACGTTACTAGCAGTGCTGACGTCCGTACCGCTCACCCTATAGCACGTGGCGTATAGAATGTGGGAGGTACTGTGCAAAGCCCTCTATCAGCATCTTCTGAAGCACCGAGGCCGGGCATAGGACGATCGTCCCTGTGGCACCGGGGTCCCCAGAGCACCCTTACCTTCTGCTGCCACATTGGCCTCAACAGCAGCCTCACAGCTCGGGGCTTCCTCCTCCACAGGGGTGCCAAATGCTGTCTTAGTTTACGTTTACGCTTAAAATAACCTCCGCTCTGTGCCAGGCACTGAACAACTTCTTACATTTATGTTTGAAACAGCTTTAATGTCAAGAAATGGTGATTTTCTTCTTCCATCTTCCACTCTGTTGATAAGGCTTGAATATTTAGACAAAGCCTTGAAATAGTTAGAAGTTTACAGTTCATTTAAGCAAATATAAAAACACATTTCATATCCTTTTTCTTTACATACCTGGTGCATGGTAGTCATTCAAGATCTCTCGCATGGAGGAAGCTAATTCAGAAGCTAAAAATATCACATGTTTACACTTGTAAATCACCATTAGCAAATGATTTTCCTAATGCTTTGGACAATATAGTAGCAAAGTGCAGCTGCTTCAGCCAGAATGGTATTTTAGTGATTTTTAAGAACTTAATGAGATCAGATAATTGACTAGTGAAGCTAAAAAATTTACCTTCAATTAAACAATCAACAGCTCCGTACATCAACATAATCATCTTCGCCCCTCCACCTCCCTGTTATCAAATCAATATGTGGGTAGCAGTTGTCTAAGAAACCACTTCCTCTCTGCTCTAAACCAGTGTTCAGGACCCATTTTAAAGCATTTATTCAATCAGTCTGGTGTAATTTGCAAATAATGGAAAGTATGTAGTAATGCAGATTCCGAAAGCAACTAAGGAAAAATGAGGCTTTAATTCATTTGTTGTTTAATGGCATTATTTATCCTACATTTGCTATGGTGCAACCAACAAATAACTTAATACTCTACATTTTAAAATATAATCATGTGTGCTTCAGTTAACAGTGCTAGATGTATTGATTTTATATATATAGGAAATAAGATTGTACAGGTCATGTTAATGAATCCTGCGACTGATAGTTCAGGAGGCAGACGTGAGGCAGAAGTATCATATTGGGAACAAAAAATGCACAGGAACATAAAATAATTTTGTCAAGGAACCCCTTCCAAGGGCTATATTAAAACACAGCAATCTCGTTTTAGAGTAGCTGTTAATGAATCAATATAAACTGCCCTCCCCAACAACAACTGTGAGTGTAAGGTATTTATTACCTGAAGTGTAGGGAACTTCTGCTCTCTTGCAAAAGGCTCTGAAATCGAGTAGTTGTATCCCCCCACACGTTATGTTCAGAGGAGTTCTGGTGTCACATCACCCACCGGCATCTGTAGCATAGTTGTCTTCTCTAGCGAAAACACTCATTTCTATCTGTAGGTAGTATGTGTTTTGTTACAGCAAAACTATCAGGCAATGGTTAAAAAGGGAGAAAAACTGCAGAGACGTGGAGATGTTAACAGGTAAGTCAGTGACTTTCCAGTGTCAGTTGTTCATAATGAAGGCATAAATATATACTAATATATGCTGATATTCACCGCCTGCAAGCGTGCCCTGGGCCCAGACAGGTTTGGGGCTCCCGAAGGTTTGGGGAGGGGGAGGCAGCTGGTGGAGCAAACCAGGGCCAAGCATCGGCAATATTAATTACGAGAGTAGCGCTGGCAGAAAATGGGTGTCTGTTATTCAGCGACTGCAGCATCAGCATCATCTCCTCATACCACAGCACCGGGAAACCATGACCAACACCAAGACTACCTGTGCCCCCTCGCCCCTGCCACCGCTGCTCCCCCAAATGCAAGCAGACGCTTCGCTTGGGGTGAGATGCTCAGGGGGAGGCAGACGTCGCTGTGCCAAGGAGACAGTATTGTATGAGGCACGATATCAGCGATGGAGCCAATGCTCAGTGTCAACCTGCAGGGCCACAGCCAGAGAAGGGGGCTCAGGCCCATCCCTCTCCCAGCAGGGTGTGCTGAACACTGTTGTCCCAAAATCCTACTGGGGTGGAAGGTACAGTCCGGCCCCTGCAGACAGGGCAGTCCTTGCACTTTACCCAAAGCAATCGTGGCAAATTTCTCTTTGTCACATCACAAACCTCAGAATAAACTCGTGCTTTGCCCCAGTCGTGCACCAGGATGCTGCGGGGGCTGCAGGGCCACCGTCCTGTCCCACTGCCTGCCTCGCAGCACCCAAAGTCTCTTCTGCTTTGAGCTCAGCTCCTCAGCTGTTCCCACCCCAAATTACACAGCTCTGTGTTTGTTCTCAGCCAACAGAGCAACTCATTCACAGTTCCTGCCCGCACCTAACTGGCACTGACATGCAACAAATTAAACCCCTTCAATTAGCAGAACTTTCTCCAATGTGCCAGCAGAGCTCTGACACCCATCAGCCCAAAGGAACCAAGTTAGTGCAGACCTTTTCTTTAAAGTATTACTGTCCTTTAAGCTTCTTGCACTGACTTGGGCTATTTTCATTCAAGATAGGATTGGAAAGGCCTCTCCTGGCAGAACCAAAGAGATCTGGTGACGACTGGGAGGACAAATCCCTGGAGAGTGACCTCGGCCGCTGGCCCAGCCTTTTGCAGAACTGGGTCTTTCTATACCTCAGGTCTACGACAGGTCTGAGCTGCTCTCTGGTCGCCCCTGTGTGCTAGACGAGGAGGGTTTTGGCTGCGTAAGAGGGTTCCTTCTTATATAGAGAAGGAAGTGGAAGAACTGATGTGTATAAAGCAAAGTTACTTCTTCCCTTTTTAACCTGTGATCTGTATCCTGATAGCTGCAGTAAGTCATTGAGATACAACTGCATGGTAGCAGGCAGGCCTGGCCTTTTTAAAGAGCTGTACCCTCATGTGGGTGCATCCCAGGACAAGTGTTCTCTTTCAGGACATTTAGACTGGGAGAAAAGTTGTGTTTTTAAAGATATTAGCTAATGCAGTTTGACTAACATGTTTTGAAATCTTGCATAGACAGGACAAGTCAAACGCTAAAAGGTGTTAAAAAGTGTTTGCTAAGTCATTCTAAAAATACAACTTTTATACCTGTCTAGACAATGACAGAATACTTTTTAAAATTACACAGCATGCTCACAAGAAGTCCCACTGCAACAGCCAAGGAGAATTATAGCATAGGAAACAATCAATAAGAAGTTTCGCCATAAAGATTTTCAAAGCCATGGCACAGATTGATGTGTGGGGAAACCCTGACAGCCTTGTCTAGACAACAAGAGAAGAAGATACCTTTTTCAGTAGACTAAGCTCAGTCAGGCCCTCTTTTTTCAAAAGCAAAACCTACTAAAAGTCTACTAAGATCATCTTCTGCTCAGTTTTAGCAGGTCATAGTCTGGGCTCCTGGCTGACTGCAACAGTCTGCTAAAATCATGCTAAAGGTATTGAGGTCTATGTGCTTATCAGATAGGATTTTTAGTCCTTAAATAAGCTTGATTGAATTAGGTCTCCTGGAAATGACCCTTTCCCTAAAGCTGATGACACGGTAGCTTTTTTTTTCCATGCTCATTCAATCTTTTAACCCAATTCATTTGCTTAAATTGCACCAACAAACAGAAAGTTCAATGTGTCTAACATTAGTATTTCTAGTCGCTGGTTTCCTACAGGCCACCAGACAGCAATTGCTTTTGACTTTGACTTCACTTTACTTAAATGTACTCAAGACAAAACCCTCGATCTGATCTACTCCTCTGAACAGCTGCTTGAAAATAGCCTGTGTGCGTGCACACACACACATTGGAGTAATTGTCTTCTACACAGTCAGCAGATATATTCTTAGTCATTAGTATATTTCCTTACACTGTTTTGCTTCTACCAAACTGACTGGAGAGTGAAGAAGTTAGAGTAACTGTTTCCCAGAAACGTATTAGCATCTTTGACATCTTAAACAATACTTTCAGGAAAGAAAAAAAAAATTTAAAAAGGGAAAAATTCACTGCCTCAACTGAAGAACAAGCACGAGTCTGGCCCCTGTGGTAGTTTAATGTCAGGCCCTTTTTCATATGGGGAAAAAAAAAAAAAAAAAGATACTATTAGTTCTGTTTATTATTAAGGCTTAATCACATGGGTGGGTATCAGTCTGGTAGGAAAAAAATCTACATCTCAAATAACCTCATTAGAGATTACGTCTTTATGAAATGGGTGGGTATCTGACACTCAGAGGAAAATTCACAAGTCACCAACTCAACTGAAAGAGTCCACCAAATCATAATCTGCTGATATAATGCCAAGTGACCAAAATAAGTCAGTCTGGACTTGCTTGAGATCCCCTGGTTTTAGTAATCATTTGTCAATAGCTCTCAAACAATGGAGCTGTGAAATGGAGCCAGTTAAGTTATCATGATGAGGCTTTTTCACAACTGTGTCAAGTTTTTTTGGCTGTGGCTGCATCACCTGAAATATTTTAGAAATACACAATGATTTCCTGTCTTGACTAAATAGGAAGAAAACAAATCTCCAATGCTTGTGAGGCCCGATGCCAGCAAAGTCCGTGATTTAAAATAAGACAGAGACTCCGCAGTTGGCAAGGCTCTTTGGTAAGCCGTTGTCGTCACCTACAGACCTGAACAAAATCTTTCTGTCCTTGCTAAGATAAAAACATCATTAAACATTAATGGGAAGTTGATCTCAGTCATATCAGCATGCTCTGACCTGCTGTTGATGCTTATTTCAGGTTTTCAGCACTATCTTCAAACTTTCTCACATGCTAAAATGTCTTTTAAATGTATCCTTTTATATATATACACACACATAGTGAAAGACAATAATACCCATGCACAGATATTTTTTGTCTGTCTGTTTTTTTGTCCTCTGAGAAGACATCTAATAGCATATTTCTTCTTATATCATTGGGCCTTATATCACTGACTGCTGTTCACTGAACCGAGCAGTAAACCTCCCGTTTCTCCGGTGTGACCAGAGGAACGTCCTTTTCAGTGAAAGCAAACAATTAGGAGCCCTAAGTTATTATTTCCTATTATTGTGCAATAGAAGAGGCTCTGGCCATCTCAAGGTGAAGGATAAAACTGTCCAGGATTCCAAACATCGTGCGACCGCTTTCCTCCGCCCTCCCGCCCCCGCACAGGCAGCGGGGCTCCCTGGGCGAGCGCCACCCGCCTGACCCACGCGTGTCCCGGCGGCCGGAGCCGCGCTGAGGAAGGAGTCAAAGTACAGAGGGCCGATACCCTATGAGGCTAGAAACAGTTCTACATATCAAAGGCCGACGAACCTAATGACTAAAAATATAAGTACCTGACCCGGAGGATTAATCACACACTGTCAAGCTGAAATTGGTGCAATTCTTCCAATCATTAACGTTTTGCTTACAAAAATGTGCTTTTCTGTTTGTTTTTCTGCTAAATGATAACCATTTTCAAGTTGAATCGGCTGATAAAAAAGTCGAAAACAAGACGGGAGTTGTGCTGGAAAGGTCATACGTGCTAGTTCGGCATGAAATAGCCAACAGGCAAACAAAGGGGAAAGCGGGGTGGCGCGGGGGGGGCTCGAAGATTTTGCCGAACGGTGTAAAGCGCTTTGGCTGTTTCTCTCCTGCCGGGGAGCTCGGGGAGAGCCGGGCATCCCCGGGGGGGTCTTCCCCGCTGTGGAAGCGGGCTTTGGGCGTTAAGGGCAGCAGCTGCGGGGGTGTGTGTGTGTGTGTGTGAATGTTTCTGTAATTGCAGCCGGCAGCTCAACCCGCGGCTCGCCGCTCCCGCCGCGATGTTTTACCTACCGTGAGCCCCCGGCCCGGGTGGGTGGGAGAGCAAGGGCAATTCCGCAGCCGCGCCTGGGTGACAGCGCTTTTGTCACCTGTCCCGACACCCGGGAAATCCACATCCCCGGCCCGCCGGCTCCAGGCGACGCATCCGCGCTCCCCACCTGCAGGGAGCCGCCAAATCCCCCGCCGCAGCTGGGAAAGCGCCTGGGTTTAACAGCCCGGCTTCCCGGGACCACGTTACACCGGCGGGGACGCAGAGCCGGGTGGTGGCCGGGGCAGAGCCCTCTCCCCTGCCGTCCATCGGGCCCCTCAAGTCGTTAAGCGCGGCTGGATCCCAGCTTGTCCCGGCCGGGGGACGCCGGCATCGCCCCGAGTGGAAATGGGGTTTCCCGGAGTTCTCCCAAGTCCCCGCACCCCCGGGTCGCCGCCTGTCGCCCACCCGTCGTGGCGGCTCTCGCCCACGCGTGTTCCCGTCCCCGCGCCGAAGCGCAGCCGTAAGGCCAAGCCGCCCTGAAGTGGTAACGCCAGTTTCGTGCTCCCTGATTCTAGTCGGGACAGACAGACAGACAGACAGACAAACGAAGGAAAAATGGCAGGGAAAGGGCCGGCGCGCCTCTGCCCCAGCGTCCCCGCCCTGCTCCCGGCTGAGCCCGGGGCACCCGGGGCGGGCTGTGCCGTTCCCGTCGGGGCCCGGGCCGAGACCCGCGACAGAAACACAGGGAGGGGGAAATGCGAAGTACGGGAAAGAGGAGCCCCCCCCCGCACGCCGCCTGCTCCCGGCGGCGATTTCCCCGCCATGGGCGCACCGGGCCTCGAGGGGCCGAGGGGGCGGCCGGCGGCTTCACCCCCTCCCCAGCCCGCACGGGCAGGCGGCACGGAACCTCCCGTTTACTTTATGTTTTCTAGCGCCGTTCACGAACGCCGTTTTAAAAGAATAAACCAAAGCTAAAGCCGCTCGGTTATTCAGAAAACTCAGCCGCTGTTTCTCGAAGACATTAACCCGCTCAGCCGCGACGCTCCCGCTGCCCTAAGGGCCGCCCCCCCTCGCCAGTCAAAATTGCTCCCTAAAATCTTTTCCTGGCACCAAAAGCTTCCCCGGCAGTCGACCGGGGGCAGGTCCCTGTCCCCTGGGCGCTCGCTGCGACTCCTGGGGGGGAGGCTGAAGACGACAGGCTGACCCGGGCAGGTGCCCACCCCCGGGATGCCCGGTCCCGGGAGCATTTCCCCGCACCCCCGCGTTCCGTGCTCCTTCCCCGCGCCCCCGCGCCGGCATCATTTCGGAGAAAAGCCGATGAATAACCAGTATTGACTCAGGCGGGTCAGCGGCTGCCTCGGCTGGGGTCGATGCCCGGCCCCGAGCAGGCACGGCCGGCCCCGCTCCTCCTCCAGCCCGCGCCCCCCGAACCCCCCCCAGGGTCGGGGCGACTCGGGGGTAAACCCCGCCGCTTCCAGCCGGGGCCCGCAGACCAGGCTGTCCCCCTCCCGCTGCAGAGACCTGTCCCGAGTGGGCAGGGGGCGTGCGGGCACGGGTACAGGCAAAGCCGAAAACCGGGATGGTGGACTGGAAAACAGCAAAAATAAACAAATTTTTAAAATGAGCCCACGCGAGATCGCCGCAACGCGAGGGCGCAGGCAGGCTGCAGGGGGGCCGGTGAACGGCACGGCTCCGGAGGGAAAAGCCTGGGTACAACACGCCTGGGGCATTGCTGGCAGGGGGAGAGGTCTGGGATTTCTCCTGCCAGAAACTGGACGGGCAGCATGACGGGTGGTGCAGTTTAGTTTTATTTCACAGACAAGTCCATCAAAAATTAAATACCAGGTTTTGCCTTTTTTTTTAAAAACATTGAACAAATATGTACAAAATATGAACAATGTGAGGTATAAAACTGCAAGTCTTTTAAAGAAAACTAGTATGTACAGAAGCAGATGTGTATACAATAGGCACTATCTTCCCATGGCTGTGTGCCTGATTATCCTCCACAGCTGATGCCACTTTCTCTCCTGCAGCAGGGCCCTATCACTCCCTGCCTTTTCGTCTCAAATACGCCAGAGATTTTCAAGGAGAAAAATATGTGGGGTTTTTTCCTGCAAATGGAATCATCCAGATTGAGGGGCAAAGTCCTCAAAAATCTGAGAATGCACATTTAATCTCATGCAAGAGCAAAAATGAATCTCTCCAAAGACTCTACCTGATGAACGAAGGAATGTCTTGGTGGAGAGCCTCATGGCAGGTAACAGGGTATGAGCAGAAGGCACTTGTTGGGACGGTCAAATCCCTCCCTATTTCACAGAACACGTTTCTCTGCTTGCAAAGGGCATTTAAATTAATCTATTTAAACTACATTTGTGTACACATACAAAGGGCTTAGTCCTCCAATCCATACTCACTTCCACACTATCTAGAAAGGAGTTTTGCCTGATCATCAACAGCAGCTGATTCAGACCCCCCATGAGTAAGGACGGGGTGCAGTATTGTATTCCAGTTAGAATATCGATTAATGTACAAATATATCTTACAAATAATTAAATACAAACCATGTTCCTTTAACCAAATTAGAGATCTGCCAAAAATGGACTGTTTGCAGAAAATACATCTTTCTTTCTCTGCTTATTATAAAATGAGTCCATTTGGTGTTGGTTTGTTGGTTTTTTTTCTTTCAGTGGAACGATGAAAGTTTTCTCCCATAGCATAATATTCTTCCAAACGAGCCCCTGGTAAAGTGCAAGCCAGGTTAGGGTCCACTCTCCACACGGGGCCATTAGTGGGTAGGATTGTAATAGCCTTTATCGCCTTCAATGTCCACTTCTTGATCGGAGTCGTCGGAGACGTCTGACTCCAAGTCCTCCTGTGAGGCTGGCGAGGGGGTGTACTGCGAGCCATCCAGGGAGACCTCCTTACCCTTCTGCTCGGGCGTCGGGCAGCTTTCCGGCCTTTGGTCACTGTGATTGTCAGCACCTTCCACTTCTTCTTTTTTGGTGGCCTGAGGGTTTTCCTGCAATGAAAGCAGGCTGCTTTATACAGAAATATGGGCCATGGAGCCAGGAGGGCTGGGAATCCTGGCTGTGCTGGCAGGGAAAACCACCTTGGTTTTCTGGCAGGAGAAGGCAAGTGTCCTGCTGCCTCCCTGGGCCTCCTGCCTATAAACCTGCCGGAGTGGGCCAGGGCAAGGCGAGGGCTCAGCCACACGCAGGGGCTCGGCTCTCATCCCACTTGCGGCAGCCACAGGGGCTGCTGCCGT
This sequence comes from Arenaria interpres, assembly GCA_013399435.1. Classification (NCBI taxonomy): domain Eukaryota; kingdom Metazoa; phylum Chordata; class Aves; order Charadriiformes; family Scolopacidae; genus Arenaria; species Arenaria interpres. The sequence goes on from VXAK01019767.1 coordinate 157,309, forward strand.
GAATAAGGCTCCTTGGTGATGGTTATCGCAGCCACTTCAAAAGAGTCAGGAGCTACCGGACCCCAGGAACCTCTGAACTTTTGTCTTAGAAAAGCAAATGTTTATTATGAGCCTACAAACACCGACACAGGGCTTCCTCCTGCCCTGATCTTTCTTTAATTACACCCAACGGCAAAATGCGGGAGGCCGAATCCATCAGGGGCCCAAAAGCAAACGGGAAAAAATTACTGACTTCGCTACAACTCAACATTAAAACACCCACGATTAACAACAAACCAAACCAAACCAAAACCCCGTTTCCAAAGACAGGAATAGCCCTGCATCAGCAGCTGTCTGGAGAGCGCAGTCCCCTAAGGGGGCATTAAATGATACTCTTAAGAGAAAGCAGGCTCATACACATACCCATGATACAACCGTGCAGGCTCAGAGAGAAATGGATGTGACTGAATGAAAAGGAGGAAATGACTTAAAATGGCCGAGATCCCAAGCGAGGTCTCCGGACACCGTGGCGTGGGTCGGGCCCCAACGAGGAGGAGGCACCACTGAGGACCCAGCCCAGCTCTTGCTGGAGTGAAGGGGTTTTATTCAAAAACCGACTGAAGCATGGGTTAAACCTGGGTGAAGGTCACTGAACAAACGTGTCTGCAGCATGGCACTGCAGTTAGTTTCCTTTTCTTATTATTTTTATATTGAAGGCTGATTTACCAATAAAACTCTACTGTCCCTGTCATGCTTACTGAAGGCAGACTGGGGCCATAATGCAGAGATTTTTCACAAATCTTTGAACCAAAGAGCCTCGATCCGGCTGGGCCGGGCGGCATCGGGCCCTCCAAGCCGGAAAAA
>VXAK01019769.1:0-24908 GCA_013399435.1 Arenaria interpres
AGTTATCCATGTGGGAACCAGCAGAAAATAAGTGGGAGTTGTTGGCAATTTTTTCTTTTCCTGTTTTACTTTTTTTTGTTTTTAGACTTTAAGCAATGTCTAATACTGATATTTTCCTAACAAAATTTCCTAACAAAAACTGCAGTAAAACATAAAGCAAGAAACTAATTGATCAAGAGCTGCTATTGAATGTTCCAAGACCTTCCAGAATTCAAAGCAGGAGTATGCATAGACTAACCTACTACTTATTACCTCTCTGGTAATGAGATGAGTTATAGTCTCAGGTCAGGCTACAGTGGTAGAAATAAATTATTTGTTTTTTTATTATCTTTTTATATTAACCGTGAAATAACATGACAGAATAGATAAAGTAACATAACATATTAACATAAATTCATCACATCTCCTTTCTAATACCCAGAGATAATTTCTTTAAAAAATTGAGTTTAAATCATATGTAAACTGAATTGCTCAAACTAAGTCATCAGAGGGAGCGTTATGGAGGTTACAGATCAGTTTTGAAAGTTTAATGTCCTTCAGTGCTGTCATTCAAGAATGGATGACAGATCAAGAAAAACAACAATAATTTTTCTCTAGTGTATTTTGTACTGAATGCACTTCTATGGAAGTTTAATAGCTCCTTAAACATATAAGAAATAATTCTGAGCTAGAATCATAAGGAATACTATGTAATTAACATGGTCTCATGGTGCTGATTGCCACTTTTCCTACCAATGTTCTCATTTGAGTGAAGCTTGCAATTGTTCGAGAAACTTAACGACTTCCCACTTGAAAATATTGACAGTGTGTTTGAGGGCAATACTAGAGTAGGGAGATGAAAGAAAAGTCAAGAGAAAAGTGTTGCAGCAAGACAAAGTACCAGGAGACACAGAAATATCCTAAGTATTGTAAACCCCTCTACATAAGTTCCCCTGGAAGAATTTTTCCCTGCCATCTCCACCTTGGGCTTATTTATTTGTGTTCTACAGTGTCTAAGGTCTAGGGCCCACCACCATAACCTTGGCTTGGCCTTCTAATGAAATGACCAAGTTGTGAGAAAGAGCTGTAAAAAAGTTTGTAGAAAGATAAAATGGCAGAGAAAAAGGGTTGTAGAGATGGAATCACTAGGCCAATGACTCAAGGAGAAAAAAAGCAGTATGGGTAGTTATAAAGTCCCAAATGAACAAACGAGGGGGTTATTTGGTCTGACACTATGTGCTGAGAGCCTAAAGTTTCATGATTCAAGATAAACAGGCAACAGGTTTCAAGTATCCCATCACAAAAAGTATGAAAACTGTTCTCTTCCTTGAGTGTTTTATACAAAAAGAGAAAGTAGCTTTCTCTGATGTGAATCCCAGTGTTTTACACTGTCTCCCCATTTAGATTTTTAAGCTACTTAGGTCCTGAATTACCTCTTTTTTTCCCTGTGTTGTTAATGATGAACATGCTGTGGGAGCTTTATACATGTTAGTAATAGCACAGACCAATTATTTTGATATGCATGACTAGTTAATCAGAAAAAATTAGTCATAATGACTACAGACCTGATCCTGAAATCTCTAATCAGTCAAAACACCCATTATCATCCATATGACTGTTTAAGTGAATAACATCTGAATAGGGATATTAGGAGCTAACCTAATGTTTTCATTTGAACTGCATTTTCATATAGATGATAATGATTACTGAGTTTTTCCTTTAACTCAGCTATTTAAAAGAGGACACAGCTACAGGAAGACTTCCAACAGATGGAAAATTACATAAAGCTAATGTTGTTTCAGATTCCATTATATTTACATTTAGACTAGTTGTGATTTCTGAAATGTAGACTGACTGTCAGAGACCTTTCGGACCATGTTGGCAATTTGCAGCCACATAATGAAAAATCCATAGTTAGACGGGGAAAAAAAAGTATGTTTCCAACTGTCTTAACTTTAAGGACTTTGCTTGATTCAAAATAGTAGGAGGAAAAATATCTGCAGTGTAAGGCCAGTAGTCTCAAAGTAGTGAAAATTTCCACATAAATACAAATCAGAAAAAAGTGTGGAGATGGACTTCTTTACCTAAAAAGAGGGAGATGACTTAAAAGATTCCATTCGTTTTCCAAAATTACAACTGGTATGTTCTGCCTCCAATCTTTTCTTTTTTAACTGCCCGTCTTTACCTGTAAAGATTTCACAGAGCACATAGCTTTCCTCCCCAGACACATACATGCAGATGCATAAATTTATAAAATATTTCTACCTGTTGATGATGCTACTTATGCTTTATGATGTCTATCTAATTTAGACCATGAGAACTGCATTTATTTGACAGCTAGATTCATCTAAACTGGTTGTGCTATATCCTAGTCAGAAAAATGGGCACATTTTTATGGTTTCAGTCAATTCATCCTAAGTAGATATGAAAAAATATAAATATGTTAGATAAATTGTACCTAAAAGGGTCTGTTTCTGTCTGTTGTGGGGATTTAGGACTACTAGGTCTGATAGAGATATCTACATTGCAAACATCTAAAATTAGGTGAGATGAATCCCATTTGGTACTGCTGTACACAAGAACTCATGATAAACAGCTGCGGTACTTGGTGGTATGGGTAACAATATTAAATAGAATAAATCTTAAAAAAAACCAATTCATTTTCTTGAGCCTCAAATACGATTTGCAGAATGTCTCTGGATCTCGGGTAATTAAAGTATATGGAAAACAGCTATTTAGAAAAAAGAAATGGACTTGTCACTGTAACAAGGACTACAAATGAAAGTAAAAATATATTCAGAACAGTTGTAATTTGGCTGAAAGGGTGTAATGCCTGTGTAGGAGGTGGAATAACCTGACAAAGGCAACAGGGGGGACATTTACCTTTTTAACTCCTTCCTTCTCAGTGAAAAATTCTTGTGTGCAAAAAAACCAGGAGGCTTTTATTAATTAAAAAAATGAAAAAAGAATAGTATTTTATCTATTTTAAATTTCTGGAATGAAACAGGGAAAAGACTATTAGGCTTTCTCTTTCAATCTTTATCATGAAAGAGTCTTCAGCTTCCCATTTCTGAGTCCCAGCATCATTTACATACACTTTCTTTCATACTTCACCAAAGTTCTTCCTTTACTATCTTGTTACCCAGCTAACTTCTGTAATTACCTTTTCCCCTTCTCATTCCCCTTCCTGACCTCTACATAAGCTTCACCTTTTTCTTACTTTTCATAATATACTCTCCTTCAGTTTGCCCTCTGATGTTCAGACAAAGGAGCAAACTTCAACACTAAAGCTTGCACGGTTTGTAGTAACAAGAAGTAGTGAAGGCAGCAAAAAGAGAAAAAAACAATTGTGATGATTCTGCCAAACAGTAAAACATGGGGGGGAAAAAAAAAAAAAGCCAACAGAAAAAGACAATTTCATGGGACTGCCGAAAGCTTGGCAAATGATATGAGGGAGACAAAAAGTGATACCTTGTACATCACCAAAGTGTTCAAGACTAAGGGTATTGGAAGGTCTACCTGCAGATGTATTTGCACACCGGGAAACCACCATGCACCAACCATGACATTCCCTGCAAACCTGAGCTGCTTTTTACCTCATTGAAGGGACTGAGCATGATCTGCATTGATCACAACTAGGTAGAAACTGGCCTATCTGCAGCTGCAGACAGGGACTTCTGGGTCTAAGGCTAAGCATATAAGGAGCAGCAAAGCTGCTCCAGAAAATTAAGCATGGATGGCATGTTTCCTACAGAGTAGGATTCAATATGAGCAGCAGATACAGTTGAGCACAGCTTCAGCAAATAAACTAAGAAATGTTTACAAATTAAAATCCAGTTCTACTGATTGGCTCCAGCTCAGCTTTGGTTTCTCCTTCATGTCTAAGTGGAATCTGAGAAAGTGCACGCTTGTTTGAGATTTCCGTATGGTCAGCAGCACACTTAGGGAAATAGCCATGGCTGGATGGCTGCACACCCAGAAATCTTGAACATTAAAGTGCCAGGGTGGACACAGCAGGGGAAGGACAGGGCAGCCAACGTCACCAATGGTGACGGTATGCCTAACAGCAGCCAGGGTATGGCCAAGAGGGGCTCAGACCCACCGCACCTGAGCAAGGTGTGCAAGGCAGCAATGGTCACACACAGATCAGTGGTCATCAAGCAAGTCCATAAAGACAAGGCTGGTTCCAGGTCAGGCCAGGAAGTCAAATCAACAAATCAAGGTCAGAATCAAGAAGAGGTACATCTAGACACAGCATACTTAAAAACACAGCCCAGGCATGGAACAAGGTTAAGGACCTGAGCTTAAACGCAGCTTCCATGCCAGGAGGGTCCCCTGAGGATAGGTGAAGTGGAGAACTCCGACAAGGCTTCCTACAGCTCTTTATCACACAGCTCTTTTCACAGAAGTCTAATCCAAGGTTACACAAATGCCCCATTTCACAGCTGGCCTTTGACATAAACAGTTAAACACCCAAGGAGGGAGGGATGTTGAAGAAGAAGTTGCAGAGCCAGTTGGTGCCACCATACCAAGCATGTGATACCCCGGGTATCATGTCCAACAATAAACAAAGTACTGACATCATGGAAAGGACAAAATATCATGAAACCATCTTAATTGAGAATGCACAATAGAACTTAGGAAAACAATGTAAAGAAATTAAATTTATAGAATGGATGCCTGCATTTTCAAATTGAAGATGAGATTGTATCAGTTTATTTATAGTTACAAATATATGACATTTCACAAAGGAACATCTGCATAGATCATGCACAACGTACGCAACCACCTTTTTGACAGCACAGAATGTAAAATTCAAATTTTGCTTTCTTGATTAGTTTTAAATTTGATTCCCTCCATTAGTGTGCAATCACAGTATCTAACTAGATGTTTCTTTTGATTGAAAGTTCAAATAACAGCATACTCTCAGCCAAAATAATGGCTATTCCTAATGAGTTACTTCTTTGTATTAGCTTTCTACTTCCAGTGTCCAAAAAAGCCCAGTTCTACTCAAGTAATGTTGTCCAGATATAGGTAAGCTAACACACAGTAATTATCAGTAACTATGAGAGGCTGGTAACAAGCAGCAACAACAGAATTGCTGTTAGTTTTGTTATAGAGTTACCCTATTACAAAACATTCTGAAAAAGTTCATTTTTCAGAGAACCTAAGGAATAAATAGTGAGGTAGCAAAGTTTATGAAAGATAATTAAGTTATTCAAGGTACAAAACCATTTTTAAAACTTTCGTAGCAGTTTTTTAATAGAAATTACACTGTTACTGAAGAAAAAGGAAAATGCCCTTGTGGCCAAATAACTGGTCAAAACACAGGAAACAAAGGTCAAGAATAAATGATAAATTTTCTCTGTGCAGTCCCTAAAGGAAATTGTGCTAGGATGTGAGTATTCACCAACAGAAAAAGAAAAATGAGCAGTTAAATGACAAAGTTTGCTGGTGATACGATTTTATTCAGGGTAGTAAAAGTGAAGGCCAACTGGAAAAAAAAAATTGAAGAATGCAAGATACTGAGTGACTAATAATAAAATGAAAAATGAAATTCATTGTAGATAAGTGTATGGTAATGTACATGGGAAAAATAATTTTACGCAAACCATGATGATCTTGACTAGTTATTACCACACAGAAACAAGATCTTGGGGTTATAATAGATAGATCTATGTAAATGTCAGCTCAATGTTCAGTAGAAATCAAAAAAGTAAATTGAATGGTAGGAATTATTAATAATTAGGAATAGAGACAGGAATAGAGAAAGAAAACCCCAGAAAACAGTGCTGTACAAATGCTGTAAAAATCCACGATGTGCTCCATTTTCAACAGCATGTGCAATTCTATGCTTTCCATCTCAGAGCAGGATATGATACAACTGAAGACATACAAAAAAAGAGGGAACGGATAATCAGCAGCACCCTTGCCACAATCACTTAAATAGACTATGACTTTTTGGCCCAAAAAAGTGACAGTTATATGGGAATACCATAGAAGTCGACAAAATCATAAGCGGTATAGAGAAAGTGACCAAGAGTGGGACAGCACCCAGGAAAATATCATTATCAGATGGATTTACTCTTACACAAGCTCCTAGCAAAAGCTATGGACTGCCAATAGGATACTACACTAAATGAATCTTTGACCTGAGCTAGGGTAGCCACTGTCATATTTCAGGTGAGAAAGAGATGGAAATAATCTCTTATTACATTTCACTCTGCTGCTCTGTCCCTTCAGAGAGACTGTACCTTACTTGTAGTGGTCCAACCTATTTTGACCTCCAGGGTGCTACAGGAAAGAGACAGGACAGTCCTGCTTCAGTGCAACCCAGACCATGCCCTCTGCTTGGAGGTATTCTGTGTTCCTGCCCATGAAATAAGTTGACAGATATGGTATATAGTATAGTGTATAGTATGTAGTATAGATATTTATTCTCTTGATTTTATCCACAAGAACCCACAAATAGGGAAGATATTTAGCTCTGTTGTAGCAGATGCTTTAGTGGTTAAATGATAATAGGCTTGTGTGCAATTCTTAAAAGTTTAAAATACTAGATTATAAACCTTTATGTATTTTCTCTGAACTTCCTTGCCGGTTTTTCAATTTCAAGCTATCGTCTTAAGCTTTAAAAACTGTGTTCTGCACTTCATCTTAATTTTCTGAAGAATGTTTCTTCCACAGTAATATTTTTTATAGTATTAAGTGTCTCCATGTTGACTACAAAATGATTATGACTTGTACGCCAATGCTGTTTAAAAAGTGCTCTTCGTTTTCTGTTCTTTTGTTAAAGTTTTCAGTCTTTTCACTAGTTCTGATCCCTTGAGCATTCAAAAGAATAAGATTTGTCCAGCTATTTTTAATTTTTCACATTTTACTGTTCTAAAGACTACTTTTATAAATAAATGTTATTATTTTGAATATTTTTTTGCTATCCAGAGACATTTTAAAAAAGATTCTACGTTATGTATAGAAACATATACCAAATAACCTGGTAGTAATGGCCAATTGTTGAGCATACAGAACATCAGTAATTTTGCAACAGCTTAGTATTCCACATGCACCTTCACAGGTTCAAAAGCTTTACAGAAAAAATGTAATATGCTTCAGAGACAGTTAGAGAAGATGGGTTTTAACGCTTTGTTTAAGTTTCATACATTTGTATGAACTGATGATTCCACTGCCCTATGTCTATTCTCAGCAGAAATGAGAAAAACTTGGGAAACACCACTATGTCTGGGAAGACTTGAGAAATCCATGTCTTGTCCACAGTTGCACAACTCACCCCACACAGGTAGGAAACCGTTAATGGTGCTCTACCTAGCGGTAGGCTGGTACAGACTGTTGGCAGATAAGGTCTGTGACAGTTAAACATCAATATTCACATGCTGTACTAAATTTTCTATTGCTGTAGATTCCTTTTCAGTTTTGTAATAAGTTCATTCAACTGAACTTTCAGCTTTGAATCATTTTCTATGACTTTTTGAATTAAAACAATGACAGTAGGGAAATGGGAGCAGCAGAAGAAAGAGAAAAGGACAACACAGAACTGAGCCCTAGTGGGAAACAACACAGCATAGGTAAAAAATGGCAATGGGAAGCTTTTCAAAATAAGTATATTAATTGAAAATAATTAAAATACCGAAGTCACACATGTGAAGAGATACTGCCAGAAAAATTAGAGGGCAGAAGATGTCATAGATGGATATGGATCTAGGAAACATTTTGGGACAGTAGTAGTAGCAGAAGCAAAACAAACATAGGTAGTCACTAGTCAAAACAGCTCCTTCCATAACACAGGAAAAGAATCAGACAGCAGCACTGTGATTTGCTGATTTTGAACAAAACAGAGTAACAGGCATACTATCAAAGAGATATTTTGCATAAGCAGAGAAGCTGAGTGTTGGAGATGAGAACCAGAGACTTGATCAAAGAGGTATAAAAATAGTAGAGGAAATTAACAACGAAGCAATCACTTATGTTTTAACTCTGAAAAAGAGGCACACAATAAAGGAAGAATGATCAGGGAAAGGAATATTCTCCCTGACAGGATATATAAAGCTAAATTGCTGTATTATATCAGAGATGAGCTACGAAAAGATAAGGGCTGGATCAGAAGAAAGTAGAACAGAGAACAGATAGAAGTATTGGCAATTTTCAATAAGGATGCCACAATGTATTGATTAAAAAGTGTAAGAGCTTGTCACGTCATAAGGACAGTTGTGTAGCAGATGACAGTAGCGTGAGGGTTTGACCAGTGAGATCATGATAAATAATGATAAAAATTTACCCGCCTTTGATGAGCTAAAAATTAAATCAAAGACCTTCAGCTCTTTGAACAAGAAATGCTTTCATCTTAATCATGAATCTCGTTCATAGGTGTATATATATTTCGTAAGAATGATGCTACACCTTATTTGCACCAAAAGGGTGAAAAGCTAATAAGTATGTCACTCTATATAGGGACCATATGGATAGCTGCACTGCCAAGAAGCTCCAAGTTTGAATGCAATCATATTACTTTCACAAAATAGAAATTAAATTTTTTACCACATGGGAAATAAAGTGAAGTGAGATTATGCATAGCATAAGCCATAAAACATTTCAGCATAAGCACTTTATTCGGGCGTGGCCCTACTGAAAGTTCATTTTAACAATAAGATACTTCAAAACAAATATTGTAATAAAGATAATGGAAATTAACTTGAACTCAAGTTACTTCTCAGTAACACCCTTGCACTGTAAAAAAATAGCATCCATAAAGTACTTTTTCCAGCTGTAAAAATTGGTAGTGACAGAGACGAGGAAGGTCTAGAAAGAAATCCAAACTTCCAAACTCTACATTTAGCAAAAATCGGAACTTACCAAACATTATTATTTGTAAAGAATAGATGCTTTGCATGGATAAAAAAGTATATGATGTATATGTGGAATTTAAGAATGTAAAGACTTGCCCACTCACAATTGCAATGTCTTCAGAAGTGATAATGTCTTACAAAACAGACCAAATCAACACTTCTGTAACTGGAAATAAGTGAAATTTATGTTTCAATTATATTACAAGCTAGAATTTAGATGAACTTCTGTTTTTCCTCTTCACCAACCTCTTGCATCTAAGACTGAGTAACAACCATCAGAAAAAGTGGGCAACAGATGCATGTACAACTGATTAGCAAACACACTGCGGTTACACACACACACACACATGCGTTTACACTCACATAAACTTAACTGTTTAAAATTTAACACAAAGCTTTTTAAAATATAAAATAAACATGTATCAAGTGACATTTATCAACTCTTGGAAAAGGAAAATTGTTGTATAAATTATACATTATAAATCCCATTATTCAAAACTTGAAAACAAAGCCATACAAAGGAAACGGCATGCAACTTGAATTTAAAAAAAAAGAAGAGTTCCACCAATGTTGCATCTATTCTTTATAATTATCTTAGTTACTTTCACCTATGCACATGCTTTTAAGAGTTTTAGCTTCAAATACTATGAAGATTTTCAGAGATTTTAACTTTAAAAAATGATCCTATAAGCTGTAATATATTTCTAAATCAGTAAAAATATCATAATGTAGGGCTGCAGAACCTAATACTAATCTCAGAAAATACTCTAACCAGCATTTAGAAAATGAAAGCCACAGTTACTGACAGGTCACAATCCAGGAAAGAAGAACGACAAATATTTGGAAACCACATTATGGAAGGTGCTATAGGCTTTTAAAAAAATGGGACTGATAGTATAAACTAGTCAGTTAACTGCTGACCAAAAAAAGGGCACAAAAATCTCTGGAAAAGTATTTGAGATATACTTTGTATAAATATTAATGACAGATACAACTTACTATGAGATGACCCTAAGTAACACTCTAGAAGCTATGAACAGCATTGCAAGGTGGATGTTTATTCTAAAATTCGGGGACAAAGCCCAGCAGACATTGAGCTTATAACCAAATAGCTAATCTATTCCCCTACCACAATTTCCATTTTTTTCAGTTTGTCGTGGCTTTCCTGTTTTGTTGACCAAAAGAGAATCCCTAGCCCGAATGACTGAACCTACAAGAAACAGCATTATTTTATTATAAACTAAAAAAAACTGAGATATTTGAACAAAACTTGTCTCTTTAGATATCATTCCTGTTTGGAAGGCACACTAATCCTCTCTGCATTATTCCAGCTTTAGTGTATGTGCTGCAGGTTCACTATGGTTTCAGGTACTGGTTTCAAGGATCTCCACCAGTGATACAGAGAACACCAGAGGAATGACACTCTCAGTTACATACATGGTATTGTAAGTCTGTGCACACAACACTGACCGTGGGTCTTCAGCAGTCAGAAAACTGACAAATCCACACAACAAAAAATATTACAATAATATTCATATTTGTAACTGGGGTTCCCCTTAAGGCAAGAGTGCTCTCCAGGCAAAGCTATTATTTTTTACTTATACTGTATATAGCCAATGTGTATTTAAACAAAGAAAAATATGACAAGTAACTGCTTATCTGACTCACAACTACAGCTAAGCCTGCCTGTTCCTTCCTTTTCCTTAACAAGCACTACATCATTATTCTAGCAGAAAAATAAATGACTAGTGAAATCCGGACTGCCCATTAATGTACTAAATAACTTGCCAGTGCTTTTATTCTAAAAAATATTTCAGCATGTTACAAAATGTTGCACAATAACAGTGTACCACAGAAGCTGCCTTTTTGATTGATCTGCGGTATTCCTTTTCATTGTCAATGCCCCAAGTGTCAGGCTCTTCACGCTGAAGCTCCCACAGAACCAGAATTTTAAAGATGATTTACTTCTCTTAGAAATAATAGGGAGCAGGAAAATGGCTCAGGAAAGATGTATTTATAACTAAGTTTATAAAACATTTTTCAGTATAGACAGAAAATACCAGTACTAATACATCAAAACTGAACTATTTAGTTTACAAAACTTGCTATTTAATGACATAGATAATTTATTACAAGTAATGTTTTGAGGAAGATCCTTAGCTGCTTCTAAAGAAGTGGCAAGATTTATATTAGTTGAAAAACTGTCTTGACTTGTCCAGAAAAATGGAAATCACTGTGTAAAATGCCACTTTACCATAATGTAATGTCACAACATAATGGTATGATCATTGCATCACTTTCACATAATGCAAGACCAGGACAATGTTTGGATGAACAGGAATGGATTTTAAGAAAAATATCAACTTAGAATTTCCCATAGTGTGTTCATATATGCTCTAAATGGAAATGTTGGATATGCAGCAACACCCTTGGCTCTTAGAAGACAGTTTTGAAAATATAAATCTAAGCCAATAGGTTCTTTATCTCTTTAAACCATTCAGCAAAAGGGTTTGGGAAGATGGGATGCAGGCCTTCCAGGCTATTAAAACTAGCCCGAGGTATTTAAGCAATGTGCACTAAACAGCAGCTATTTAAAGTAACATGTACTAGAGTGTTCAATTTTTACACATGCAAAGAGCTAACTTCATCTTGTGGAGGAAGAAAAACACAAAACAAAGTATTTCAGGAAAAGAAGGAAAGACAGACAGGCAAAGAGAGAGACAGAGTGCACTTGTAATTGAGCCCGAAGACCTTGAACCTCGAAGTTCCTCTAGCCCTGCAGTAAGTAATAAAATACCCCATCCACAGTTTAGCTGAGGCAGCAAGATTCATTGCATTACAGTTAAACTCATGGCAAATGGAACCATAGTAATCCTGACATGTTTATTTGTACACTCTGCTGATCATCTGCTACATGATCTGCTGATCATCTACATGCATTATTTGATAAGAAGGATGGAAACAATATTCTATATAGAATGTTGATATAGAGTGATATAGAGTAGTCCTATAGAGTGATATAGATAGTGATATAGAGTAGTCCTACCCTTGCAATTCTTACAGTTGCCTCAACACATCTGAAAATTCCCTGCAGTGAGGTGATGGTACCTACCATGTAGTGAGCTCCCTTGCTTTGCCAAGATGCATGTTTCTACCTATGAGAGCTTCAGGCTTCAGCTCATAACCAGTCCACACTGCACTCTCTGGAGACCCTTTGGGGGGTCTCCATCCAGAAAAACTGTTGGCTTGATCATCTTCATAAATAACAGGAAACACACTTTATTATCCAGAAGGAATACAATGGCTTCTCCATCAGAAGGAATTAAGCTAATATTTAAATTCTTATAATAACTCCTGATGATGTTTGTAAAACTATATCTAGATATCTGTCACTATAACTCCTTGATTACCCCTTTTCCCTTAATGCAAACCTATGATCGAGTGAGGACGCAGTAATATGTAGGCCCCGTGGGACTTCTCAGTAAGAGAGATTATTCATATACTGTATGGTTTATTTATCAATGTGTTGTCTGATTCATCAATTGTTAGATTTTTTGTGACTAGATGTAGATTATCTTGAAATGTGATATTAGTATTAAATGTTCATTGCATTTTAGGGACTATAGTGCATAGCCATTCTCTTCTCAAGAAGATTAATTTAAACCAAGTCCTAATATCATTCTTCATTCAGCCTGTCAGTATAGGAATCCCCCCTCTGTCCTGCCACATGAACTGCTGAGACTCCGCTCCTCGCCACGCTATGTACACAACAGAGTTTTAGCAACATCTTGTTACTTACTCCGATTAGCGTGACACTGAAGCAGTGGCTGCCAGCTTAACTCTCAGTTGTTCCTGTAGTACCACACCAATCAATTAAGCCAATTGATTTTGGAGAACGGTTTGGTCGAAGTTAAACAGAAATGCTTAACAACTATTTTTTACGTTCAACTTGAGATGTACTTCACACCTCCTAATCTCAAACAAAGCATGTTCCCTTTCCCCCATCTCACATGAAATTAATAAAGCTTTTTTTTTTTTTTCTTTCTAGACGATCCTTTTTACAGTTTCACAAATGTATATGCTGGGGGGTCTCCTTTCTAGTGTTGAATACCCAAGTCATACTATAAGTTAGAAGACACTCCTGTAACCTCTAAAAAGACAAGATTTCATCTAGATGCCTCCCCACTTCCTTCCTAAGTAACCCTTTGATTTCTAGCTGATTCTCATGTGCTACTCAATGAAGGATCACAATACTTGAGGAAACAATCAAGGTATTATCTCTACATCTCCAGTACTTAACTCAGATTTCTGATCTACTACGTGTCTGTGCAGGAGGTAATCAGCCCTGTAGTTCTGCCATATTTATAGTATATTTATAAGCCATTCAGTTAGAGAAAGGTATTTCAGTACCTGGACACAGGGGGACTTACAGAAGAACAGGAATAATAAGATAAAATATAGAAGAGGTCAAGGAGAAATAGCAGAATGAAAGTTACTGATACAGATGGCAATATTTAATGAAGATGTTTTATTTATCTACTTATTGCTGGTCAAAGACAGACCTTTGTGCCTTGATGGCAGAAATGAAATGTATTTGTTCACATCTATACTGAAAAATTTAACATACTTGAAAAATCTCTAATACAGATTAGGAGATGGAATGTGGAGGACAGGTTACACTTCTGGTTGAAACTGAAACAGTTGTGGGTTTTTTTGCACCTCCGTCCTACCTATTTCACAACGGTTAAAGTTAGAAAGATATTGCTTAAGATGAGTCATATATTAGCTCAGCTATGACCATCATTATGTTTCTATCAAGTTAAAAATTGCTGTGGACAATGTTATATGTGTTAGAAACCAGGATAAGATGACCTATAGCTATCACCACAGACTGGATAACTTGTGTAACTGGTATAAAATTACAATATCCGTAATTATTAATCTGCATCAGCTCTTCCATCTAGATCTTGCCCTTCCATCGATGAAGATGGTGGAGGTTTTGCTATTTATTTCATTATTACTAGCATTAACACAACATTCTTGTCAAGAGAACTAACATCTGCTTAGGGAAAGTCCCTGATAATCAAGGTCTTCATCTTGCCGTATCTACAGTTCAGAGTTTATTTAAAACACTATTGATATTTGATTCAGCTACTTCAAACATAATTTGTGGAGGCTGAGAAGAGCTGCAGTAGATTAGATAAAAACTCAGTTGCCAAGTGGTATAGCTCAACGAGAAACCAACTGACTATTGCCAGCCTGTTTTCTTCCAGTAATATATACTGAGTATTTACCGAGTGACAAAGCTAAGGAGAAAATTGTGGTGAATAAAAGGAGGGATCAGGGCTCCAGGCACTTTGGTTGCTCAAGTGAACCTTTGATCTTTGTTACAACTTTGGTTAAACCATCTTCATAGCAAATATGCAATAAACTGATGTCAGCCAGCACTGGAAACCAGGATACCAGGGTTTATCATACAACCCTTGGTAATTTTTGCAGTGTTGCATGCAGCTGAACATCAACGTACATTGTACATGGTGAAAGGGCTCAACCTGGAGCATGATATTCTGCTGCTCGCCCTCCCCTGCACCCCAGTTCCATATTCACACAATATACATTTCTTTCTTTTTCTCTATCCTTGTCTTTTGACAGGTACATGTCAAGAGCCACAGAAGTGACTGTTACACCAGTAGGGCATCATGGAACCTTGGAAAGAGAGTTCTCTCGAAGTACCCTAGGACACACTGCTCCAGGATGCAGCTGTCACCTTTGATTTTTCAATCTTTCTTTTGCTGAGTGGGAGGGTGGTTAGAATATATGAACATATACATATATATATATACACACAAACACACATACACACACCAGATGGGCTTGCATTTTGAGTGGAAGTTTCATTACAGATATTCTGCTCCGGAAATGAAAAATCATTACAGGTAGATAGATTGTCAAAACTAAATCTGAAGCATTCATCTGCAAATACCAGTTATGGCAGCAGTTGGATAAAACTGCTAAATCAGAATCTGAGATTCTCACGGTCAAAGACCTAAGACTGAATACCCATGCAGATGCCAACAGCACAGATAAGCTTGCAACATACAGTTTCAGGTATATCAGTGAATACAAAGATTTGTGGTTTTTTGAACTAGCATTCAAAAATGCTAGTTTTGAATCTTAAGGTTAACCATTAAATAGGGACTTCAGACCCCGGGTATCTCACTAAGGAAACTACGATTCTGACATAACAGTTGTACAAAAAATGGTGCCAGAGCACATATATCCAGCTCAGAAATATTCCAGACAGCTTCACTTGCAGGTCACTGTATTGTTCTGTCTCATAAGTAAAAGGCAGATCAAGGAAGACATTTTCTTCATTTTTTTTTCCTGTCAGTTTGATAATTTGATCACAAATTCTGTAATCCTAAATTCAGCTTTCTGCCCAGTGCCAACAGATTCCATAGAATATCAACATTCCAGAAACTTGTGGCAAATATTTAGTAATTAAATAGGACAATGGTTGGTTGCACAGCATGGATCGTAATTCTGTTCCAACTGGAAAAAATCTTAGTTGCTGGACATCTCGACAGGCTGGATCGATGGGCCGAGACCAACGGGATGAGGTTCAACAAGGCCAAGTGCCGGGTCCTGCACTTGGGTCACAACAACCCCAGGCAGCGCTACAGGCTGGGGGCAGAGTGGCTGGAGAGCTGCCTGGCAGAAAAGGACCTGGGGGTGTTGGTCGACTGTCGGCTGAACATGAGCCAGCAGTGTGCCCAGGTGGCCAAGAAGGCCAATGTATCCTGGCCTGTATCAGGAACGGCGTGGTGAGTAGGACCTGAGAGGTGATCGTCCCCCTGTACTCGGCACTGGTGAGGCCTCACCTCGAGTGCTGTGTCCAGTTTTGGGCCCCCTACCATAAAAAAGACATCGAGGTGCTGGAGCGGGTCCAGAGAAGGGCAACAAAGATGGTGAGGGGTCTGGAGAATAAGTCTTATGAGGAGAGGCTGAGGGAACTGGGGTTATTCAGCCTGGAGAAGAGGAGGCTGAGGGGAGACCTTATTGCTCTCTACAACTACCTGAAAGGAGGGTGTAGAGAGATGGGGGTTGGTCTCTTCTCTCAAGTCACAGGCGACAGGACGAGAGGAAATGGCCTCAAGTTACGCCAGGGGAGGTTCAGGCTGGATATTAGGAAAAATTTTTTCACCGAAAGGGTTATCAGACATTGGAATGGGCTGCCCAGGGAGGTGGTTGAGGCCCCATCCCTGGAGGTGTTCAAAAGACGGGTTGATGTAGTGCTGGGAGGTATGGTTTAGTGATGGTGATGCTCCTTGTATGTTGTGTGGGCGTCTATATTTGTCAGTTAGGTTGACGGTTGGACAAGATGATCTTTAAGGTCCCTTCCAACCTGGAAGATTCTGTGATTCTGTGACATAACGTAGGCACTGTTGCCTCATAAAGAGTGTGTAAGGATGAACAAGGTTTAAGCAAAAGGTTCAATGTATCTCAGAGCAGCAGAAAAATGCCCTACACTGAAGGATTTCTGGAAATCCACATAAAGCTGATATAAAATCTCAGTTCCTATGGTTCGGTGTCTCTAAAAGAAAGAAACAAACAAACAAAAAGACAAAAAAAGCCCAGAGGCACAAAAAAAGAAAAATACAACTAAAATCCCTGTTGGCAGTCTCTGAAGAGAAGCCTGAATGGACACCTTGGCATCTCTAACAACAGTCACCCAGGTAGCAGTGGAAATGTGAAACCTTCACCAAAACAAAGCTGATGGCAAAATTCTAAGGGCTTTTTGGCAGAGCAATGCAAGAACACGCACTGACTTTAATTCTGCTTTTCTGTGAATATGAATTAGATCTTTTGAAGTGACTGTCCACTTCCCTATCACAACCATTATTTTCTTCAAAAAAAAACCAACCCATCAGAGAATCTATCTTCCCCTGCCAAATGCAATGATCTTTACCTTTCATAGAAGTTTAAATTTAGTCCCATTGAAGCTGTTTATCTTTATAAAGAGAGAGCTGGATGCATTTTGTATGGCTATTTTTTACCTTCTGGTATCAACTGAATTTATTAAACTATCTGCTCCATGTAATTACTTTCTGTAGATCAAGTCTTTCTAATAGGTTTGTTCTCCCAATGTCCTTGCTGTGTGTGAAGAACTCCCAATGACACTAATGAATCTCAAGCACTTGATTTGAGAGAAGACTGTCTCATGTCATTTTGAGTGGTAAGAGTTCCTAACAGAAACCACGTAGTGCAAGCACCAAGCTGCACAGTAGCAGCAACTACTGCTTTTTTAGTGATTTTTAAACAAAGCATTCTTCTTAATTGTGCCTCATAATTGGACTCTTCCTGTTAAAAAAGAATCATCCTACATCTCTACTATTGTGTTTCTACACATAAGAGGTGTTTCCTAAGTGTTACTTTCCTATTTTTCCCTGTGGCATCAGTAGTTAATTCATGCCAACAATTATTTCAGAAAACGTAATATTTATAGTTTTGTTTAAACAACACAGAACATTTACACCTACAAATGCCACCTCCAGCTGGTGGCATAAAGATGGGAGTGACGCATTTGCAGAAGAAAGCCCATGCATGCTGTCACCCATGAGCAGCCAAAATACATTCCAAGGACACAACAGTGTTCCCACCCCACTCCTTGGCACACAGGAGTCAGCAAATGTTACCGGCTTCAATTAACATGAAAGGGTCTTTAAAAACAATAAAGGAATTAGACACGTTCATGAGAGATAATTATGTCATATAAAGATGAGCATTCCCAGAAGTGCTTTTGGCTCTATTAGAAAAGAACATTTCTCCTCTCAAATGAATTTCACAGACATGTAAGGTGTGGGGAAATGGCACCATTCTCATCAGTGTTAAAAGCATATGATACGAATGAGGTCTCCAGCATGGCACTGACTGCAATAAATTATCAAGTGTGTGTTCTGTTTTCTGAAATGGGCTCAATTTATCATTTTATTGAAAAGGTTCCATTATGCTAATGTATTATAAAATCACTTTTTGCTGTTGCTGGAAGGTGAAGAAGGAATATAAATTTTTATATATAGAACTTGGAAGTATTGCAGCAGTGAGCTGTCAAGGGTTAATAACCCCAACAGAAGATACAATATACATAAGAGCAAACTTCCAAGGACTTTGTAATGACAAATTTTCATAACCCTACTGGAAACAGAATAGCCAGAATATTTTTCTTAAGCTTACCTATTTCAAAAGATATTTTGACAGAATTAGAAATAGTTAATAGGTAAGCTGAAAACTCTCCCTTTGTTCTCCAATTTACCCTTGAATTGACACTGGAAACTGTTTAGGAAGTGCTATTTCAACGAAGGTCACAATAAAGAATGCCATTATCATTCTTGTCAACTTACCCAGGTAGCAGACATGAAGTATAATGAGACAGAGGTGATTACTTGCAAAAGAAATTCTCCTTCTCTAAATATAACATTATATAATAAGAATCTTTTCTTTCTTTTGAAGTATTGGATACAAAACAGGTAAGTATTAAAGAGGAAGAGAACTATATTTAGATAGACAATTGGTTTGATCTTGTATAATAGCTCTCTTGTGTCCGAGATGTGACTTGTATCCAGAAAACCACTTTTATGCTGGGCATCAAGAAATAGAGCATTGTTTCAGGAAGCATTGTCTTATGGACATGCCTTCCCCTACTTCCAAACCTACTCTTACAGCATAATTTACCAGAATTGATTCAAGATTAAATGTAATCTCACCATACCATACATAAATGTTATGGTCATAATCTTGTAGTACACATCAGGATTTTCAGACCTCAGATAAGCATACTTAAACATGTTTACCTCTGAAAAGCATATTGTAACGCTATGATGACCTAGTCAGATACAATGTGTAAGCATTTTGCATTCAGTGTGTGAACAATGTGACCACCCAAGGGACAAAGATGTGTGTAGTCGCACACAGGAGACATCCAAGTGAGAAAAGGTTGTAAAACAAAACAAAACAAGCACAAGGAACTGCAAATGGGCAGAACATCTTGTAGGTATGGAACACCCAATGACGGGGAGATGGCAAAACCAAAATCAAGGTAAGCAGAGGAGATTTCATTTTGGTGTGGGGGCAAGTAGTATAAAAATATCAAACAAGAAAAGGAAAGGTGGAGAGGAAGGAAGACAAGTCTGCTTTTGTTTCAGTTTCTCTTGTCAAAGAGAAACCAGGCTTTATCAACTTGATTTCTGCGACTATAAGGCATCAGTGTGACCTACATGGCATGAGCTCTGTGGTATTGTACACTCACAGCAAATTTAGGGTAAAAAATCTAACAGCTAAAGTCTAAAAGTTTTGTATATGTAATGAATGCATAGGAATAATGATTAACAATGTACAGGTACTAACCATTAGCACAAAGTGAGTTGTTAATGCAGGAATTTTATAAAGTGTTGTTTCAAAGTTTAAAACAAAATTGTGCATACATAGAATACAGTACACTTACACAATGTGTAATGAAGACAAGTGCAGCCATGCTGCCCAGAATGTGTTTGCCAAAATCAGGACTAGTATATTATCGCTGAGTTGGCACTTTCTGCTGGTTTTCTACAAAAATACGTTAGTTCCTTCCTTTTTCTAAATGTAGATTGATCCTAAAATTGATTTTGCATTTAATATTTAAAAGTTCATACAATAAAGCATTTTAAAATCTCTGAATCAAATGTAGACTAAATCACCATGTGCTGCATAATGCATTCTCATTTACATTAAAAGTGGTTTAATTCTAATATGAAAGTGAACTGTCAGTTCACCAAATCAAAAAGTAGCACAGTAAACTACCTAGTTACTTGAATGTGTTTACTGAAACAATACATTGGTTGCATATTAGGTAATTTATTACTTTTTCTTGTACAGCTATATGAATCTTATTTGAATTAATGTCTGTCAAGAGAACTACTGTAAGAACCATGTAACCACCATTCAATGGTGTATTAATATTTCAAGAAATTTAAGACAGGTCAGTGTAAGCACTCTTGATCATGTATTCTTAGAAGAAAATTTTGATAACTCTAGGAAAAAAAGACCTAATTACTAAATGCAAATCGCACAGACTACCGATTTCTCCTCCTCAAAATATTGATTTAAAATACCGTGGACCAAAAGTATATTTAATTAATTAATTTTTGTTATAGTTAATCACCAAATGATTTGTACAGATGAAAAGGGAAAAAAAATCTTTATACTTATTAATTTCCCATGTAAAAATGCAGCTAAATGACAGGAGAGAAATTCCCTTTTCTAAGTGAACAGTAACTTCTTAGACAGTTTTGTGACACAGTGAAGCAAATCAGGTCATGAGAAAATAAGTTCATTGCTGCATTTGTAATAGTTTTGTCTGGTGCAGTTGCTGAGCACTTACAGAGCTTCATGTCTCAGAGCATCAATGGAGATGTTCTTGCAGCGCTGGAGGTTGTTTTGGATGGATCAGTGCCCACGTTTTGATGGCATTCTCAAAAAGGCGATAAGAAAAAGCTGCAGTTGTACTCAGCTTGGTACTGGGTAAGGTTACTCGGCCCAACACCATATTAAAATGGGGAGGAAGAGATGTACACCATACCATTGCCCTATCTGGAACTAACTAGACATTATAAAGTTTTATAAAACTGTAAAGTAATTTTAAACTACTTCAAGAGCTTAAACTTCTTCTGTGAAAAGAGAAACATAGAAAGATTAGGAGACACAGAAGACTTGCATGCAAGCATTTTTAAAAGGCTAGCTAAAGAGCACCGGGATATTCTAGAGAACAGGCCAGATGAGCAATATTTAAACGTTGTAAAGAAAAAGCAGTGATGATGATAGCTGATCAGAGAATCATTTAGGTTGGGAAAGAACTTGAGGATCATTGAGTCCAACCGCACACCACTTGACAAATTTTAAAAGGCCTTACACATGTATAAACTGTCCTGTAAATTCCAGCACAACTATTAAAGCCCTGTACATACTAGGTACAGTAGTAAAAAAAAAAGCGGCTTACACCATTGCCTTGCTTTTGACTGTAAGTCCAGCTTGAAACCCTGTCCCTAAATTTACCAGATTTAAATGGGCATGCACCCCTCTTATCTCATTATTCATTCAGATTGGGAGATGTGGATCATTAAGCTGGGTACTAATTTGTTCCTAAACTGCACTCATTCATCATTAGCTGGCAGTGAGAGGTTGATCAAGTCAGTTGTGGAATACTTCTGTGACCCTCCCACGAATTGTTTATTTTCTGCATGAGTTACTTAAGAAATTCTCTAGAAGTTAGTTCAACAGTTTCAGTAGCTGTTATGTTAAGCAGGATGATTTCTGTGCTCAGGTTAGTCACAGAGGTATCTCTGTCATATTCACAAAGTATATTCTCTACTCTGGACCTATATGTTTGGTATTATCTTCCACATTGTATTAAAAAGAGTATTTGTGTACTGTTCTTTCTAAAAAGATATCTCTGATAGACTATTAAAATAAATCAGAACTCAAACTCTGGCATTGCACAGAACACAGGGAGGCAAACACAGTTTTCAGCAAACGTTAGCCAGACTGTGTGTGAGGAGGGGGTTACTCTGAGAAGATTCATGTAATAGCTAAAAGATTCTTATATTTCCTTCTGACGAGCTTCTTTCTTGTGAACAATTTTAAATACTACAGCACAACCCATTTGCAGTAACTTAATCTGTGCCTCAGATGATTTTTCATGATGAAGAGAAAATATTCTCAGCACTAATTTGGTGGATGAAGAACTACTAAAATCCATAGTATGAATTATAATTATATTTTGTGGCAGCTATGTTTTCATAGATAAGTCTATTGTATAGAAATATTTTTATAAAATGTACAGATATGAAAACATTACAACAGATTGGGAATTAAACAAATTTTCAATGCATAAGTTGCCCAACATTCTAGTTAAGGGAACTTCTGTTGTGGAAATATTACAGAGACTATTTTTTGCCTTCTCACAGACCTCTGGGGTTTTTGCCAGCTTACAATAATTTGTAAAAATATTAGCATAATAGAAGCTAGAGACAGGAACAACACAAGAAATCACTCAGTTTATCCACTAAGAAAAACTATTTTCCTAGAAAACACATCAGATGCTTATCACCTCTTAATAAAGTTGTATTTTTTGTTTAATAAATGAAAAAAGACATATGTTGGGTTTTTTTCCTGTGGTACAGAACCACTCATCCTAAGAAAGAAAGAGAAAATTGTTCATGTCTGTGCATTGAAATGTACCAAATCACTGATTTACCTGATTTTTCAGAGGGAAGAGAAATGCTGTTTTTTGTAGTATCCAGAATAACAGCCAACCCTGCAGAGAGTGACGGGAGGATGCTGGTGCTGAGATCTACACGAGTTAGACTTTCAGGTTCTCTTTCCAAGGCCTTTGCAATACCTCCAGCATGGTTATCTTCTGTCTCATCCTTGTTCTGACTGCTTTTCTGTGGACTCTGAACAATATGAACGATACTCTGCTGGCCCAGGTCACAATTCTGCAACACAAAACCAAAATCCCAATAAATAATCAATTGTGACATAAGGGACAAAATCCCTCTATCTCCAATTTGTTATTTGTTAAATGGTCTCCAAGCCATTTTGTGTAGAATTTCATTGTTCAGTAATGGAGTTTAAAGCAAAGTGACAAGTGTAAATTGCTGGAATTAGGATTACTTGCATTGGCAAAAGGGTCACAACACTTGCAAATTCTAAACATTTAACAAGGAAATGGTGGACCAGAGCCAATAGCTCTAAATAAGTCTGGTTTATTGGTACAAAGGAAAAACTCCAGAGGGAGCACAACTGTGCATTTGCACAGATAACGCTGATACATACTCTTCTTGTAGTAATTTAGGGTCATATTTGACAATCACAGAAAGGTCATGATCAAGCTACTCCCAAGTATCTTTGTAAACAGAAACAGAGAAGATGATGCTACTGATGAAGACTGATACTTATTTCTTGTCCCTAATGCAATTCTTAATCTAAATCTGGCTTTAGATTTAGACTCAGTATGTGTTTCTCATTCTTTCCAAATGCAGAATAGGAAAACAAAATATTACCTTAGAACCAGAAATTACAAAGCTTTTAAATGAACTATCATTAATGAAAGGCTTTCAAGAAAGACTTGTATTGATCTTCCCAGAGCACATCTCGCAACAAAAATTGTTCTTTTTTTGGGTGATATCTCCTGGAGATCCACACCTAGTTCTCCAGTGTAATGAATAAACCACATATAAACACCAATCTATACACAAAGAAGTTTGAATTTCCCTCAAGAAAATAATTTTCCAACTCTTCTCAGCATTATTATGTTGGTCATGTCTGCACTGAAACACCAAGGCAGAATGCTGATTATATTTGGGAAGAACAGGAAGAGAATTCAGAAGCATCCATCTCAGTATCTACATAATATTTAAAATTTTTTAGATTTTATTTGCAATTATTACATGCATTTTTAATTACAAAAGATTCCTTTACAGATATTTTAGTGCTGTTTATACCTTTGTTATTATCCCACTCTCTCTTTTAGCACTTTTTCTCCTTCAGTCTCATTTTTGTTTAGCGGTTTTACTTCATTCTCTTGCATTATTTCTCAGTACTTCCCCCTCCAACTTTTCTTTCTTATGTAATGCAGTTCTAAAAGGCAAAAATCTGTGCTTTTTTTAAATTGAATTTTTAATAATCCACTCTCACCTTAGTGAAGCAGTAATCAGTCAGCAGAGATTTGCAAGAGCAAGGACACTGCACAATTCATATTAAAAAAAGCCAGTTATTAGATTTCAACTTTAAAACATTACGTTGACATTAAAGGTCTCCTTTTCTTGTCCAATTTGTTGCACATAATATTTTAAAAATATCCATTTAAATGCCTTAATAATTTCATTCATTAACAAAAAATCCAAAACACAGCTGTCACTCAAAAATTTCTACAACTAAGAATGCTACATAACATTAAAGAATTTAATAACCTAAGAGAAATTAATAATGAAATTAATAACCTAGGAGAATGCGGAGCTCAGAAGTTATTTACTCAGTTACAGCTAGAATTACAAAGGGAAATAGGTATATATATGTAAAAATTCACAACCTTGGAAACCCCTAATCAACTGTCAATCAGTCAACCCATGCTTTAATGAGCATCTCTTCCGGCAGTTTTGCTTGCCTAACCAACCCCTATCCACCTTTTATTTTTTCTCACCATCTACTAGCCTTCTCAGTTTGTTTCTTTGTAAAGTTTGCATCAGTTCCCTGATTCAGCTCACAGCCTGATGCTGTGCCACAGTCACACTGAGGGGATGATGAAGAAGAGAGAACGAGAAGGATCATAAGGGCTGCTTAAATCAAATAAAATGCTCCTGCAAATCCACAACCTTTTTCAATCACTCTTGCTTGATCTCAACTGCTCTACACATTTAGATGCATGGTTTAAATCAACTGATCTTTAAAAAGAATAGATGCATTTCCAGTTCTTTTTGCAGGCTGGCGTGTATGTGGTTTGCTTAGAGGAAAGTAAGGGTTGACAAAATAGACGCCCATCTTATCTGCTATTCTCTCTCCAACACTGTCAAGAACCACGTACTTCAAAAAAAAATGAAAAATTTGTGCTTTGGGCATTTATACCTCCATATGACCATAGCAATAGCATATTCCTGGAATTCACTTAATAAAAGTTTTCGTTTTAAAAGGACAGGTGAACATGGTGTATCTTAGCTTTCTTGCATCTCTTCATCAAAAACCAGAACAAACTTCGGAATACTTAGATCACTACTCATGATGATAATGTAGGTCATAGACACAGAAAAGCTTAATTAGCAGATCCCAGGATAAGCTTTCACAGATAGCAGCTAAGAAAAACAAACAACATCCTTTGATTTGTACATGGAGTATATTCAATATGGAAGCTACTGAGCAGTAATAAACATGGAATCCCAAATCACCAGTTTTGTAATGTTGTTCTGACAACATCTGAATTTAATTTGGCTTGTGTTTAAAGGAGGAGAGTAATTCTCAACCTTTGCAAGAAAAGTGAGA
>VXAK01019769.1:29268-57153 GCA_013399435.1 Arenaria interpres
GCTGGGCAGCTCTAGCCACTCTGCCCCAAGCCTGTAGCGCTGCCTGGGGTTGTTGTGACCCAAGTGCAGGACCCGGCACTTTCAATAAGGCCTTATTGAAACTCATCCTGCTGGTCTCGGCCCATCGATCCAGCCTGTCCAGATCTCTCTGCAAAGCCTCTCTACCCTCCAGCAGGTCGACACTCCCAGCCAGCTTGGTGTCATCTGAGAACTTACTGAGGGTGCACTCGATCCCCTCCTCCAGGTCATTGATAAAGATATTAAAGAGAACGGGTCCCAGTACCGAGCCCTGTGGGACACCACTCATGACCGGCCGCCAACTGGATTTGACTCCATTCACCACCACTCTCTGGGCCCAGCCCTCCAGCCAGTTTTTAACCCAGTGGAGAGTATACCCATCTAAGCCACCAGCAATTTTACATTGCTCTGATTTTTTCCTAAGCCACCCCAAAAAAGGGGCTGCAATTGTTGCAATTGTATACTGTGAAATGAATTACACTTTGGACACATTTTATTCTGGGTTAAATGGTCATAAACTCAGAAAAGGTCTCATAAGCCAACACCGTTGATAGTCTGCAGCATGGCCTCAGGGCTGTGGACTATATGTTGTTTGATTAACATATGATTTAATTTTTAATTCCTCTTCCCTTTAAATTCTTCTTTAACTTTTCTCAGCCAGGTAGAAGCTGCCAATCTGGTCACACTTGTCTGTCTGCACTTAACATGTATATTAAGCATTAGTAAGCATGTGAGGAAACAGTATAAAAGTGGCCTCACACTGACACATAATAGGTGACAGGACATAAATGAGACATAAATTGTATTTGAAAAAAATGGGGAGTCACTTACTACACAGAGCTCTGAAAATATCCTAAAGACTTCAGTGGTCCCTCATGCTGCTGGGGGTACTATGGTGGCAGCTGTAGTGTTGCAGAAAGAAATTTAGAAAATTCCCTTCTCCAAAGAGTTCTGAAATAATTCCTATGTATTTTTAATATTTCACTGTGGAAAGTGAATTTTCATTTATTGCCTAGTGCACCAAAAGTTTAATAGCTATAAATATTTATTTCAATTACTTTGACTAGTAATTCACAGATGCCTTTTTCATGCTTTATGGCCAGCACCTGGTATATACCCCAACCAAAGAGCACTTCAGTCTTCTACTTATCCCAGTGCATGCATCTATGTATCAGTTTGAGCAGCCACAAATAAACCCTAGTGGGCATCCTGTGTGGGCTTACTTGGTAACCTGTTAACCCACTAGTAAAAACAATGACAAGAATTCAAATATTTTCCAGAGCTTTTTGAGTTTACCTGAAGGCTTTCTTTTAACCTAACAGTTACCATGGCAGGTGAAAGTAGTCTTAGATTTGATTTTCGGGATATGCCTACGAAAAATATCCCAGCAGGATAAACAAAGCTACAGGGCATTGCTGGAAAATCTACGTAGTGCAGTAACACATAGTACAGCTGCATATCTAACTGAATTTTGCTTTGGAATAGAAGAGGCTGGGAAGGGTTTGCCAAAGATATAGTTAGGTTTGTTACAAAATAGTTACACATTTTACAGATTCTTTACAATCCCTAATTGTGAAATATATGCTACATCAGAAAACAGTGATGTAATGAATTAATCCCTACACCCAGTAAATGTGGGCACAGTTTGTTACCTCTTTCCTTCTCATCCTTTATGCAATCATATCTTATTTTAAGAGGAAGAACACAAACTAACACTAACAAGGTGAATGACAAGGAGATATAATATAAAGAATTAAAATTTGCTATTAAAATGAAAAGATCCTTTGTTTTACTTTTAAGTAACCTGTGTAATTTTTCAAAAAATGTCTACCATAAAAGGAAAACATGACATAAATGTGAATCCAGATTCATTCTGCTAAATAATCCACCTGTATATAAATTTACCACTATAAAAAGGAGGTGAGAAAGCCTTGTTGAGTTACAGATGAAAGACGGTTTTGAACATCAGAACAAGAGAATAATGACCCATAAAAAAGATAAAGGAAACCTGCTTTAAGAGTATGCTTTTATCCTTACCTACAAAAAAATCTTCAATTTCCCCCTGAGGCCATTCAATTTTAAGATAGAAATCTCCAGTGATAGAGCATCAAACTACAATAGGGGAGTTCAGATTTAGTTAGGAAAGCATAGATTATTAAGACAAATGAGGTTCCTGAAAATTAATTTGAAGATTTTTTCTATCATAGTCTTCTCTCTTTTGCGCACATTCAGTTTCCAACATATCACATATTTTTTAGAGGTGTGTCACAGGTAAGTCCTAACTCTTACTCTGAACATATGAAAAATCAGGAATATTCAGATCTTTTCATGTGGATGAGGAATTGTATAATTTGGATTCAGACCAAGATTCAGATTCTGAAAACACATGCAGGAAGAAGGGGAATCTATGAACATTCATGGGGAAGGGATGTGTGCTGTGAAATTCAGCGGTGCCAAAGCTGCAAAAATTACAAGTTTTCCTGAGATGGAGGTTTCTTCAGGTCCACAGGCTGTGTCTGCAGTAGCAAGTAGCCAAGTAAGCAACCTAACTTGCATTACCAAGCAATACAGACCAATAGAAGCAGCTCTCCACTGCAAAACAGTTGATACCGAGGACCTGACATGCACACTAGAGTTCGGGGGCTGCGGTTTCTGGGTGGGGTTTTTTTAAGTTTAGACTATCTCTAGTTTTGCCTTGATAACTGCACGCTCTTTTGAAACTGGAGTACAGTAGGTGAAGTCCTGAAATTCATCTCCCTTTTTAGTTTTACTCAAAAGGCATAGGACAAGGGGCAACGGGCTCAAGCTGGAACATAGGAAGTTCCATTTAAATATGAGAAAAAACTTCTTTCTGGTGAGGGTGACGGAGCACTGGAACAGGCTGCCCAGGGAGGTCGCGGAGTCCCCTTCTCTGGAGATCTTCAAGACCTGCCTGGATGCAGTCATGAGTAACGTGCCATAGCACATAATGTGCGTTCCTGCTTTAGCAGGGGAGTTGGACCAGATGATCTCTAGAGGTCCCTTCCAACTCTGATCCGTGATTCCATGATTCTGTGATTTCATTTGCTCTGAGGATGCTCTTTGATGAAAGCCAGAACACAGTAAATGGGGATGATCCATTTGAAAAGTGTACTCCTGTTTCAAACTAAGACACAAGTGCAGGCACACCCTAATTGTCTAATTCTGAGCTCCCATCAAACGCATTAGCAGATGCATTTCAGATTATCAAGGTGGAGGGGGTGGAGAGGTGGGGAGGAGGAGATACTACTGTCATTTAAAAGTAATACTTTTATTAAAATCAATGTCCTTACATTTATCTAGGTTTATAAAGACTGAAGGAAACAGAGAAAGGTACCGTAAAATGACTAAATGAAAATAGGAAATGAATGCTGCCTTCCATTCAGAACTAACCCCCTTCTGTTTAAAAGATTTAAAAGACCATTTTTCTTACAGGGTGGAGATTCAACAGGTTTTACAATTGTTACCTATTTCTTTCTACTCTTGTTTCTAGTAAAACCACCATAATGATTTCTCCAGAGGATCAGACCTGGTTCACTCAGCTAGCTCGACTAAAAATCAAATTTAAAAAGTTATTATTTCAAAAACAATTGCCTTGTTAACAGTTGTGCCAAGAAAGCATACAAACTCCTGTGAGTAAATTCTGCTTAGCAATGGGAATTAAGCTTTGAAGGCTGGACTTGGAAACCATCTCTGCAATAGAGCTGAACAAACAGTACAGTACAAACACCTTTTAAAGCTGGAGAACAGGTAAGTCAACCACACAATAAAGGGAAGAAAAAAAAACAAGACAAAGGCAATGACTGCCACACTTCAATAAGAAGAAGCAGAGAGACTACCAGCACAGCTTCTAGCTCTTTGTGACAGGGATTGTCACGTCACATCACAGCAAGCATCATCCCTGTCTTTTAGCAGGCTTTTTATCAGAGTGGATGAGTACTTCAATAGGTAAGATGCAACCCTTCCCCTCACAGCCCCTCTCTGTGTTAATTATTATTTCATGGTGTGAGAACATTTTCTGAGTTCAGCTGGGGACTGGCTTTAACAGTCCTGGAATTTTCATCTCACTGAGAAGTAAGAGCTGGCATTGCTCTTATCCCTGCAAGGGTCAACACCATAATTTGTGGTACAGATACTACAAATTTAGCTTCCTAAAGCTCTTTGATCTTGTCCAGCTTCAACTTAGGTCCCTCTCAAAAAGTGTCTGAAAACATTCATGCCAATAACAAGCAAAGTCATATTTCTTTTTTTTTTTTCTTCTGTTTTTATCCTCTTTGCCTTGAATGAGGAAAGCTCTGAAGTGAATTCAATAACAGTATGTGCATGTTTAGAAGCACACAGCTAAGAGTGAAGCGGAGCTTATATTCACATGCTTTCATCAGTGTCCACTCAAATGATGCTAGAGTTGGCTGGCTGCAATTAACAGGATGTAAAACTGAAACCCTTACAAGTATAGCGTCAATTATCCTCCTTTCTTCAAAAAAGCTGCCACTGGAACTGAGAACAGAAAAGAAACAGAGATGGGCTGGTTTGAGTGGATAGGGAGGGCCATAGATCTGGCAGCTTTCCTGAGTTTCTACCTAGGGAACGAATTTCCTTTATTCAACAGAGATGTTTGTGTAAGTCAAACACAAGGGACAGCACTAGATCTTTTTGAATTCGCAAATGTCAATAAATGGTTGCATTTTTAATCTCTACAATGTGTAGAATTTAATTTTTTTTTTAATTCAAGCACAGTACTGGAACTCAGTTTACTTAGGTTCTAGTAGCAATTGTACTCCCCAGCATCCACACCTTTCAGGCTTCTAGGTAAATTTCTACCAGCAAGAATTCTTCTACTTCAACTTTGGTTTTTTTTGGAGTACAAGAATCAAATGTATACAAGTACTTTAATATAGCAAACTCACAAAGAAAATAAATTACCAGTTACTGCTTTGACTTGCCCTGTGATTGGGAAGGGGTAGGAAACAAAAAATAAAGCCAGAAGATGCAATGTTATTTGCAAATAATTAGGAAGGAATATTGCTCAGTTTTGGATGCTGTTTGTCACAGGGCACTGCCAGTCCGATACAGCTTTCTAGATACAGCAGGCTGTAGGATTCGAGTAGACTAGGATTCGAGTACGGTCCTGAGAAGGAGCATTGAAACACCTCTCTGTAAAAACGTGTAAAATAGAATAGAATGAAGCTAGAAATACAGGAAATAAACTGGTTTTATGTTAATAGTATGTACCACAATAAAAAGTATTAGACCAAAGCACTAATTGGTAATCTTGTTGCCAGTCTTAGCACAGAAACCCACATTAAATTCATGCAAGTTAAATCACAGTCACTTCGAGATATAAACACGAGAAATTAAGTTAGAGCCATATTAACCTAATGGGTGTAAGCTTGTAAACCACCTTTCTGACTTCAAGATACACAAAGTCTTTCAGTGTCCTGTGGTGACAATGCACAAACCCCCAAATTCAGTTTAAGAGACATATGAGGTATTTTAATATGGAAATGGAATCACCACTTTTGCTACAGCTTTCTTTACTACAAAACAGCACTTTGATTTCGTAAGCATATATTAATGGATAACCTGTCATTATGATGCCACTTAATTCTGGAAGAAGAATCTACTCAGTATCAAGGTATGATTGCACATGGTGGCAATGCCAAAGCTCCAGCAGTTGCTAAATGTTCACTTGTCCACAGTACTTACAGTACACATCCGAGGATACACCACGTACAGTACCTGCAGAGCAAACCCAGACTGTTCATGACTCCTTTTTTCTGAATACCAGTAGCAAAGAGACCAGAACTGGTTTGGGGCCAGGCAGCCATGTCCTCTGTCACAGTACTAGGTGCGCTTCCAACCTCTTGCACGGCCAACAGGTCACACACTGGGTGTTAGGACAATCTGTCCCTGACCACAGCCACATTTTGACTGCAGGCATGAACCTGATCACACTGCAGCAGAGGTTTGCCAGCATGGGCCTCCATCCACACAAGATTATGCACAAACACACACACACACACCCCCCACCAAGAGTTTGGACATCTGTGCCTTAAATTATCGGGGAGAGCTAAGCTAACAAGTGTGAGCTCATAAGGAGAGGGAGCAAGGGACAGGCATGAACACAGCTTAATGGCCATTTGTGAACTTGGACATTCAACTTTCTGTGATCTCCTCTGCATACAGGCAATATTTTAACACAACTCTTCAAAAAGAACTTGTAAAAATTTCTGCAAAATTAAGACAACTGGTAAGGCAAATCATGTGTATTCATAATGTGTAACCATATTATTTTCTTTTCTGTGTTAATTAGCAATAGTTTATGTTTGTGTTGCGAATTTTTTATATACAAAATTGTTGCTATTTATCACCTTTAAAGATACAGCCACAAGGCACTCACAAAAATGGTGGAATTTTGCTCTATAAAGCTTTATGTATAAAAACCTTTCCCCAAAATCCTGAAAAATCACACAGATACTACTGCAGGGGGTCAATGTTCTTACAGAAGAGATTACTACACTTGCAAACCTGTGCTGTCATTTTCTGACAGCAATGTGACAATTCCTCCATTGTACCTGAGGAAAAAAAACTGAGAAGAAATGGATAAAAGGCATACTTTCCAAATTATGTTTTAAACCATTAAAAAACTTCCAGTCAATGTTAGTATTAATCATAATAAATCAGTACTTTAGGAGCTGTGGCACAAGAGAGACCTTGTGGGATGAGCAATCCTCTGTCAGCCTCTGCTGCGCAGGATGTACACAGAACAAAAATGCACATAGGAGATTCATCTTAGCTTGGCTCAGTACAAGCACTGATGTGCCACTTAAACGGGCAGTGTTGATATATTCACAAAGACAAAAATGATGCAAGTCACTATTAAAAGCTGTCTGCTCATGTTAAAAAAAAAAAAAAAAAGTTAATTTGAATCTGTGCTCCACAAGTTGCACAAATCAGCCAGTGATAGAGATTAAAACATAGTTACACATATTTAAGTTACACTTGAAGGTTTCTCTAAATGAACATATGCAAATCTTTCAAGCCCTGGAGCAGCTCTTTCTTGCACTCAGGACATTTACATAGCTTTCCAAGCTAATATTTAATCTAGTATTCAGTAAAACATCACTAATTACTTTCATAAATTCCTAACATCCTGTGAGATGTCTTTTCCCTCTGAGCTGCAAAACAGAATCTTCAAACACCTTCCTCATGAAGCTAAGTGCAACAATTTTCTCTCTACAGTGCTTTTTATTGTAAAAAAAGATAATTTTTGGTTTTCATCTATTGCTTAACAATGTTTCTGTAATTTTACGGAATACTACAATATTATAGTTTGGCAGGAAGAATTTTGGGGCAGCAAGGAATAGGAGGATTACGACACAAAGTTCAATTAAAGAACTGGAGTGCTCTACAATATTATCGTGATGAGATGAAAGGAATTGCCACAGTGGATGACCCATTAGGGTCTATCTCGGTCACTATCACTTGCTTCAGGGGAAAATTATAAGAAACTCTGCAGAAGGCAGTAACAGCAAAATTTGCCCATGGAGGGATTTTTTACCTGTGATATTAGTGCGAATATCCATTCATTTCCTAGTCTTTCTAGATATTTTCCTAATTCATACACAGGTATATAGTTTTATCACACAAACAGAAACCTACTGCCTTCATTTCTAAAGGCCTGTCAACATGGTAGCTGTAACAATGTTTTTCCTCAAACTACAGCACTCCTACTATAAACCCCCAGTACATCATGCACACAAAACAGCTGAATGGAAATTTCTAATCTATAGTCATTTTATAGTTGTTATTTTATACGTGTTTATCATGTCCCTTCGCTGATTTCCTCTCTCACATAAACAGTTCAAGCCTTTCCAGTTTCTCCTCTTACAGAAAAGTTTCCTCAGGTACCAGTGATGGTACGTGGCTCACCGTCCCCACCACAGCAGCTATTCTGATCTGAGCTCAAGCATTTGATTATTGCAGTAGCCCTGCAATGTGTCAGGAAAAATCAAAAAAAGCACTAAGAAGCGTGGTAGCACCTGCACTGTGAATGTCTAGACTGAACAGTAACCTAGTGTGGTGCAATTTTAATGGACTTTGCACCTCTGTTTCATGGAACTCTCTTCTTCCCCTGCTGTTGCATTTTGTACTTATTTTCCTGTTTGTTTAAATTAGACATAAAATCAAGTCCCACATGACACAAGAATTCTACAAGAATATTGCAGAATACCTACGTAAGTAATTTCTTTTATTGATTTAAACCCTTAAGGTCTATTTCATGGATTTTAAAAAAACCTAAATAGGGCAGACTGCCCTGGCACCAGTCAATGTAATTTAACACAAATCCATAGAAGAGGATTGATCTTACTGAGCTTATCTCTAATATGGTTTACAAATACTAACTCTTAGTGCATCAACTTAGGCCCTCTTTGCTCTGAAATATATTTTTATGCCTACTCGCATACCAGATGGGCACCCAAGTATTTTATAAAAGATGACAGAAAAATTACATTATATAAAGTTGGGAAGGGGCAGACTAATATCAAAAGAGGGGAAAAAAGAGGACAAAAGTAATGAATTTGCCTGAACCAATCTCGTATTTCATGACCTCATCATGCAGAAGCTGCCTATCTATTTCGCAACAAGTAGTAAATATTAAAATGAAATTTTTTTGCATGTCTTATCAAAAGCTTCCAAAATCAATTGTTTTCACAAATGTTTTCTCCTGCAAGCAGTAAAAGCCTCTTCATCAATCTTTT
Source organism: Arenaria interpres (assembly GCA_013399435.1). Classification (NCBI taxonomy): domain Eukaryota; kingdom Metazoa; phylum Chordata; class Aves; order Charadriiformes; family Scolopacidae; genus Arenaria; species Arenaria interpres. The sequence continues at coordinate 38,067 of VXAK01019769.1, forward strand.
ATCAAAAGCAATCTTGTTCTGATTTCAGTCTTATCAGAAAAGCTTCTCTCGCTCCTTTGTTGTTGTCTTTTTTTTTTTTTTCCCCTTTCTTGGCAGAAGGTACATGAATATCATTTTACACTTGACTGTGGCTACATCTCCATCGATCAGGAAATAAAAAGTAAGTCTGAAGGATATGTCATGACCCTCAAGAGCTCCAAATAACAGAAACATATGTAATGATTCCACTCTACCCGATAGTGGCAAAGGAGGAAAGCGTTTGGGCCTGCCCACATGGATGTGTTAATATTACTTTTTCCTAGGAATGCTTCCATTGCCAAATATTTCTAAAATGATTAAGATTTAACAGAGGACTTACAGATACATTCCTGTCATGTGGGAGGTATATGGCAGGGTTTCAGTAGTGGGGGCTGTGGTGGGGAGCTGTGCAGGAACAGGCCATGAACTGTCCTGGGCTAGTCACAGCTGGGCCCATCCACCTCTGCACATGGCGTGCCAAACCTGCAGGCAGGTAGGTTAGCCTGTGGCACCCCAGCTCCAGCCTATTTATGAAAAACCTGCAGCCACCGAGGTGAGGAAGATGGATGGAGGCTCATGGAGACTGATGGCTGGAGCCACATGGTTGAGGAGACAGCCGGAGATGTGCTGCTGAAGATGCTGTGGTGAAAACGTGGCAGAGGCACTCTGAAGGAAGGTCTCCATTCCAAAAGGGGTTATTCATAGGGGACTTCAGCCCACAGGCAAGCCATGCCAGGGTGGGGAGACCCCCAACACCAGGGAGGACACCTCTGAGGGAATGAAGCCCACAGATGACGCATGCCAGGCAGGGACACTAAGAATAAAGGAAAGGCAAAGGAAAACCAGCAAGGAGTGTCAGACAGAAACCATGATGTACTTGACTCCAACTGCTTGTGCTGCCTGTTGCCTCACCAAAGGGACCGGGGAGCATAACCTGCAGTGAAAATAAGAGGCCTTCAGACTAGGAAGGGGGCGTGAGTGTTCGTTTACTTATGTTTTGGTTTTTTTTTACTCACCACTCAACGCAGTGATCAAAAGTTTGTGCTAATTGACAATAAATTAAATTTAGTAAAAATTCCCTGAGTCCAGACTGTTTTGCCTGCAAGACTTGTTTGACCTCCTTGAACCCATTATGCGATGAGAACTGTTCAGTCTGAAGGCTCATTTCAAACGTCACCTGGAACTGTGGAGGAAGAAAACATTCTAAACAAATACCATATGTTTTCTCCTGCTAAACCTGGATGGCAACCAAGGTTTCAATATATCTGGACAAGATCCTCAGTTTGTACAAAAAAATGTCATTCTAACAGTCTCACAGTACACCGAAGCCAATGCAGAGTGACAGAGCTCCAGAACAGAGTGAGCTGCTGCAGTGACTAAAGTTTGAATGTATAATGATTTCCATGGTAGAAAAGAAAGGCTGCAAAATTCTGACTCCTGAGAGAAAAAAAAGACACCACAATAACCATAAATAAAACAAACTTAAGAGAAAAAGGAAAAAAGTTACAAATGAAATTAAATTCATGGCCAAATGACTGGAGGCTTGTGCTCCCCACACAAGTGCTATGTAGGTGTTTGCTCCATGAGTGTGGATGTGCATCCTGTTGTTCCTGCCCCTCACAGACAGAATCTTGTCTTTAAAATCCCAGACACAGGAGCATTAAGGAGACAAAGAACCTCCTTTAGATGAATCCATAAATTAAATTTAAGATGCTCCAACAAGATTCTCAGCTCCTGGGCTGCTAAGGAGTAAAGTTTCATGATAGGAAAGTGTTAAGCTCAATCAGGGGACAAACAATCCCAGTAACAGGATTGTCATGGAGCCCCGCCTTGTCATGATGTCTTCTCACAAAGGCAATATTCTCACAAATACGTGAGGACAGATGAAGACAGGCAGGAGGACTCAGTCATTAGGCACATAAACTGCTGGATTTTAGGAACATATTTTGACTTGATCCCACTCAGCACAAAAGCGGCAGACTTGCAGTGTGTCGAGAGAATTCTAGAGAAAAGCTGATGATTTGTCAGTGTTGACTCCAGGGTGAAAGATGTCGGAGAGAGAGAGACGGGTATATATTCATGAGTAGCACAGAGAAGGTGATAAAAGAATGATTATTCGTTATTAAATAATAAGGAAGCATAGGATGAAAATGGCAGGTATAACGCAAGATAAAGGCTGTAATTTTTCATACAAAATTTTATAATTTATTTGTCTGTAGCTGCCTTGCCTCAAGGTGCAGGGAGGTTGGGAAGGGATGGTGCTTGAGGGTTAGAAGGTCACCAGCAGACAGGGAAGTAGATCATTTATCTCTGAAAAACAGCACTGTGTGAGGACGCTTTCCTGTTGTGCTATTTATATTTCTCCCTAGTTGTTTTTTTAAACTATTCCTATATCTGACAGGATGCCTACAGGGTAGATTGTCAGATTTGGTAAATACTTTTCTTCCTAGGCGAGGTGTTGGTAATGTAAAAGAAGAAAAAATTCCCTTTGTAGAGAAAGCTTAAATATGCCAAATGCAAACAATTAACATTTTCATCCTGTTCCTGATGAAGAGAGGAAAAGTATTGTTAACTGGAGGCTGCAGACAAAGTACACATGATACTTTCTCCTTTGGAGGTTAACAGTAGCTATCAGGTTAAGGCTCAAGCTGAAGTTTTCCACCATTTCTTCCTAAGCAAAATCTCTCAAAATGCCTTTCCTTTTGATTTTCTACTGTAGCATGACCTCAGTAGCAGATTTTGCAATCAATGAAGAAGGTCTCCAAGATTTGGGCAATGAAAGTAAATATGTTAATTTTTTAAGAAACTAATGTCTTTGTACATAACACAAAGAGAAGCAGATTAGTCACTAAAACACTGTTCCATTTTTCTGCCAGCAGCAAAAGAAAGGAAAACTATTTCTTGCAATATTTCTTTTCATATCACGTTATTTAAGAATGTAGAAGATGTGTTTTTGTAATGATCTTTAAATTACTGCAAGATCCAAAATTGCAATGCCGGGTTCTTAAGACGGTTTTAGTGTTTTAAACTAGTAAGATAATCTATCGTTTTATACAGAACACAAAATAGTAGAGTCTATCCTGAAGTCTGTACGTGAGAGTTGTCATGGTAAATATGCTTTGCAACACTGAAAGGCACGATGACATCTTTTTCAAGGAGGTAGAAAATTTACTGAATTCCTGTATTTTTTGAATGTTAATGCATGGATTTGCAGAGGATATTAATTGCTCTAGCAGGAACGTCAGTCTGAAAGAAAGACAGCTCTGGTAAAGAACACTTGAGCATTCTTTTGTCTTGTTTTGTTTCAACTCAAGTTTTCCAAATAATCTGGAGGTACCAGCTATGAATGTATATAAAGTCCAATAGAACATACACTACAAATGTGCATAATAAATTTGTGTCATTAATACAAATTGTAATAATAGTTAGTGAACCTGTGGAGAAGCAAAGAATGAAAAGATTTCCATTATCTGTTTCAAAAAACTCAAGAAGCTAATTTCTATCCCACATTAATTCATATTTCTTTTTTTTTGTTTGTTTGTTTGTTACAGGGATGAGGTAGTAAACACATCAAAGCATTTAATTAAAATGTCCTATAGGCTGATGACTTATTAAGGAAGTTCCTCAACACCAGTCATTATCATGCTCTGGTTTACATTTTTCATAATATACTGCTACATTGTAAGCATCTGGAATAATATTTTTTCTGGCAGAATTCTGTCTAAAGATCATTTTTCAGGGAAAAAACTCAGTTTAAATAATTCAGATACTTGAAGGAATAAGACTGAAGAAAAAATACAATTTTACCCTTATTAGAAAATGTTCTGATGATCATGTACCAGCTGGTGATGGTAGAAAAACTCCATAACTGGCACAGGATATTGGACTATGAAGGTGAGAAAAGGGCTAAGAGCTGAATGAAACATGAAGATCAATAAAGAAGTTGTCAGACAAGGACAATGAGATTTGAAATAAAGACTTGGGCCCATGGCCACAGGGAGAGAATCCACTCCCGAAGTGTTCTTAACAAGAAGACATCCTCTGTGTGTTTATCTCGAGACTTAAATACTGTGCGATAGGTAAGTCTTGGAAGTAAAATTATTGTGCAGCAAGCTGGGGAAAAAAAAAAAAAAAGAAGAGCCTACCTTTACAAAAACCCATCTATTCTGTAGAAAACAGAAGTCTAGCTGTGTCATTACAGGTTATATCATAAACCATATGGATCATCTACAAGGAGATCTAAAAATCTAGTTTTCCTCTAATCCTTACCAGGTTATAGCACATTCTTCTGTTTCTTCTTTATTCCAAGACAAATGCGCCTTGACAGAAATTATGTCGTCTTTTCCTTCTGCATTACTTGGCTGTCCCTTATTGAAAACAGAGAGGCTGGAGTGTTTTTAATGCCAGTATGAAGGATGGCAAAAAATAGCTTATTCAGGGGAATAGCTATCATGGACGCTTTCCTGTTTGTGTCTGAAACTGATTAAGACTGGTGATTTCAAGTTCACCTGATTTGCTCAGTGTATTGAAAAGATCTGAAAAAAAGATCATTTAAAAAACTTTGCCAGACATAAGAAGAAGCTATTTGTTTTTTGCTGCATCATAGTTATATGAGATATATTATTTATGCTGTTGTAGTTGCTAGATGGTCACATTTAGAAGGATGTTCTATTTACAGGGCTTCAGCTGTTACCAGATTGGTACGGAATTGGATGTAGATGAATGTACAAATTGTCATCACAAATATCATTAGCAGCAAAGAGGGTCGTTTCTCTGTATATCCAGAGTACACAAAAGAGACAACATGCAGTTGGCTAAATTCAGTCCATCATGGGAACCTTCAGAATGTTACAAAAATCAAATCTGGTTCCGAACTATACATCTAACGCTTTACATAACAATAATCATTTTGGTCTCTGAAATCACAGAATCACATGGGGTCAGAAGGGACCTCTGGAGATCATCTAGTCCAACCCCCCTGCCAAAGGACATCCACCTAGAGCAGGTTGCACAGGAACTTGTCCACGTGGGTTTTGAATGTCTCCAGAGAAGGAGACTCCACCACCTCCCCGGGCAGCCTGTTCCAGTGCTCTGCCACCCTCAAAGCAAAGGGAAAAAAATAAAAGTAAAGCAAAAATCTTTTTGAGAGCTTTAATCATGAAGGAATTGCTTTACCTCATTTTTTTTCTTGTTTTTAATGCAACAAACCTAACAAGTAAACAAACCTGTGCCATGAAGAAAAGAAAGAATAAAGCCTGATTTCCTAAGGATTTTGTTTCCACATCCCACTTACTTATTCAACAACTATGATTTCATTGTGCATTCCTGTGATAGCTTTCTCCCTTGTCTGCCACACTGTCACGTCATCACCAAACCCACAGATCTTGATGCTCTTCTCCGAGCCACCTCACACATCCTCTGACCCCCCTCAGCTGGCAGAATACACTGTGGCTGCCTCTGGGCCGCACAGGCTGACCATCCAGTCCTGCTGCCAGAAGGAGTGGATGGCAGCTGAGGTCTGCCTGTCCTCTCCTCAGCGGGGACACTTGCTTTTTTTATCCTCTACTGAAAATGTGATTTTCATGATTTATTTTTTTTTTTTAAATCTCTGAGATTCTTACCTTCCTGTTAAGTTTGACTGATATTGCCCATCAGTTTAAAAAGTTGATATGAGAGCACAGACAGGCGGCTGAACAGGCAGATGCGTACACAAGGGTAATGCAATAACAATGAACTGCACTTCCTTAGAAAACAAGCCTAAAAATCATTGTCCAATGACAGCAAAGCTGTAATTTATCTTCAACAGTAGCTAAAGAGGAAACAGAAGGATCTACTGCTTTTTTGAAAGCTATTTCTAGGGATATTAGTGACTGATTGCACTTTGCATTATAACAGCTGGGAGTCTTAATTTGTTATGTCAAGTGTTTGCTAGTTCTCTAATTATCCACGGTGTGATGCTCTTCTATATTTTTTATACGTCATGCAATGTACAATTGCATTTCCTCATGCTCTCTGTAACTTTCCCAAAACTGATATCACATTTTATAGGGTAATCTATAATCAGTTAATGAATACTAAATAAACTAAACAAACAGAAGATTAAAGCATGCTAGTCCTCCTGTTTTTTAAAAAGCAACAATCTAGCCCTTGTGCTGATGAGTAATATATGCAGTTCAGAAAATACAGAATCAAGTCTGGTAAATTCCTGAGCTACTAGACACTGCTTTATGCTTGGGGGATTTACGCAAACACTGTGGGATGGAGAAGGGAACTGAAAGGAAGTGGGATAAAGGAAGGACTATGGTAGAACTTCACAATATTCTGTAAGGGAATGTCAGCTTTAATACTTCTACCCTTGGAAGGGACAGTTTAGAATGTCATACCTGGGCACAAGCCCTTCCTCTAGCCCAAACATTGTCATGAACATGGTATATGAATACATCCTTGTGTTGAGGCTACAAACTTTATCCCAGGGTGAAGCTGATGCATTCTGTATGGCAGCCTGTATACACATCATAAGGCAACCCAAGGGCAGCTGTAGTCACCACACAGATGTATAGCACCATAAATTACATTTGCTTTTACAGTAACATCAGCTGACTTTGCTGTTCTTCCTTATGTGCATGCCTCTACCGAGTCATCTCAGAATAAAGTCTAAATACCTCCTGGAGCTGAACAGGGTGTGTCCTGTATCCAGATCATACAGAGAAGTGAAACAGGGTAAAACAGCAGACTAGATTAGCCACCATACGTCCACCCGTCTACCAACACCACATATATATATCGCTCAGTATCTCCTGATCATTTTCTAGGCAGCACAACCCAATCTGGGGACACAAATGTTGGGTCTCTTGCACTGATGTTTGCAGGCACTATTTCTTCCTGTTACAGTCCTCCCCTACACAAGCTTTTTTCTTGCCCAATGCTAGTATTATTTCAGATTGGAATCAAGACACTTCAATATAAGGGATCCTATCTAGGCTGTTTTCATATCTTAGTTTATATCGTTGCAGTTAGCAACATTTATTTGCTTTTTTGCTCTCCTTGACATAAGTTATTGCTTCTCTATTTCAAGGTCAAACTCAGGAAAACTATGCTATTTTTATATTTGAAACCAAAAAAACTCTATCTAGCAAAATCTATTAAAAAGAGAGTTCTTAGCTCAAGATGTGACAACCTCTCTCAGCAGAAGTAAAAGAAAAGTTAACTGATCCAAATGTTGCATTAGCAACTTTCAGCAATAACAAAGTAGTTCGTGGCTGATTTGATGTACAGAAGGAGGGAGAAAGAGGGAAGAAACATGACTAACACTTAAGAAAGGGCTTTTAATTACAACCTAAGCTGGAAAAAAATGTGGGAAGGTTGTTAGAGGGATTTCCATAGGCTGACTTACGTCTTAGATATTATCATGACCCCAGTGAGGCCTTTAGTTATTTGAGTGAGCAGTTACCTAATTTTTACACACAAGAACAGTAGATTTTTGTCTCAGCAAAGGAAGATGCACAACTAGATAAGCATATATTTATGTATGTTTCAGATCTCCTTAAAATAGCTTCCCTCTCTCCCTGTTCTCACAATTCTGTTTATTGACTTTAATGTATTATATAGAAAATACAAAATCTAAGCAGGAAAAAAGTCATTCTGGATCACTTTCTTACTAGCAAAGTAAGTAATGGCATTGATGACATAATTCAGTTCAATGGTCAATTTTGATGCTCATTTTTGTCAGTACTTGAATCCAAGGAACAGATTTGTTGAGAGAACACTGAGTTGTTCTAAATAAGTAAAGTTTAAAGGATTATGAATGTTAGGGTATAGTGGAAAAGAGGATGGAATATTAAAAAATACTAAGAACATCCAACAGGTCATAAACAGACGTCACAAGAAATTGATACAGATGTTCAAAAGAAGGAAAACTCACAAAAATCAAAAATTCCTTTCATGAGAAATTGCAGTAAGAGATAAGAGATAAAAGCTTTATAAGTCTGTAGTACAAATGGGAAAAGAGAGGACAAAGTAGAAAGGGATGTCACTAAATGGAAATCTAGAAAGGCCATAGGCATTGTGTTACAAAATCACTACTTCAGAAGGTCATGACATAGCGCTTTCATTATTTCAGGCACTCTGATGTAATAAGCTGCCAAAAAATGATAATTGTGCTACAGAAACTGTGGGCAGAAGCTAAATTCCAGCAGATGTTCAGGGTGAGCAGTACACAGTGTGGAAGCACCCAGGTTTCTGCCATGACACATCAGCATCATGGGTCTGAGTCAATCCACACCAATGATCTCAGACCCAACACCTTCTCCTCTCTGTGTAAACAGCATAGACCTACCCAGTCCAATCTTTCTGTAAACATACAAAAGGTTCTGCTTCTCCTCACTGGAAATCGCATTCCCACTCTTTCTTAATTCACAGATTTCTTTTGCCAGTATTCTTTCCTTTTCCTTTGTTCACGGCTCACCTGCTTCCCATTTTTTCTTTTCCCTGCTTAAGATCTGAATTTGTCCACCTTGCTTCATTCCTGCGGTTCTAATATATAGTATCACATAAAACTTGCATAACTCGCTGCCCTTCTTAGAGCTTGTTCAGTGTGGATTTGGATGTGTATTTTAGGCATCCTGAAGTTTGTTACATTCATATTTAAAGGATTTGTGTAACTGTAGCATTAGTCAATCCATCCCCTCCATCTGAGCTTCTCTCTCTTTTTTGGAGGGAGTGAAACATTTTCTTCTTAATTATTTTTCTTTAGTTTTCCTTATGCTTCAAGACTGATTATCTTCTCCTCTGCATGTTCCAATAGAGGATCCATAAAAAGGAGTGCAACCTAATGTGGATATTTGTTGATAAAGACAAAACAGGATACATGTACTTCTACCTACCAAATGTCACTGCGACGTGGGCAATATAAGTTACTACTGGTACTAGTTGAAATAATTTTTGCATATAATTATATGTAGAGATAGAGGCACCTAACAGCTCTAAGAACTTTTCCAGTCTCTGATGTAATTCAAATACCTAAATGTTTAATCGACCACTTAAGAAAAATCAAGTGAATTTATAGCACCAACAGAGGAGTTTTCAATTTCTGGACCAATTAATAGGTTTCTCTCAGCTACATCAAGGACTATATTAGTGACATATAGTATTTTTAATTTTAATATATTATTTGTCTAATTTATAATCAGGGTAAATATAATTGAATACAACATGAAGATATTAGATCAAAATGTATTTCCTCTTAATAAGTTCTTACTATGAACTGAGCTGGCAAATATATCAGAAAGGGAATTCCTGAAATAGAGTATTGAAAATTATTGGCCAAAGTCGCCTTTCTCAGTCAAATCTACTCTGAGACTGGTATAATCATGGAAAGGATATGAGAAATGAGGAAATAATTTCTATTTCCACATCTGTATTCTAGCCCAGAATCAGATAAGTTATAGAATTAGATGGCATAATTTAGGTTTTGAGTTTTAGAGTTTTTGGTTGGTTGGTTGGTTAGGTTTTCTTTAATAAACCATTTGGAATCTAATTCATAAATTCTTCATACTCATTTTGTATGTTTCGGGCATGTAAGCATACTTTCTAGATGCGTGATGCTACCTCCACAATTTAGTTTGTGACGGTGTATTCCTAAAAAATTACCTTGATGCCTCTTCTGATTTCTGATCTAATATATATGAAAACCCCTGTGTCCAAAGATAAATAGGAAGAGATTTTTCAGCTGCACACACTGCAAAGTTATTTAGCTAATGTTATCAAATGAATTTATCTGGCATGCAGTAACAAACTAGTGTAGATTTCAGTTTTGCATATTTTGCAAAAGCTTCACCAGTAGTATTTCTTCAATAAAAGTTTATTAGAGGATTCTGAAGTCAAGAGCAATAATCACTTTGTTTAAAATATGCTCCCTTGTTCAGCAGTGAAATGAAAGCACAACTTGAAAAAGAAGTGGACAAAAAATTAAACAAATTGCACTTAATATTGACGCAAAAAATGAGAGATGCAAAAGATATAAAATTAAATTTATTTCATGGGGAAATAAGCAGAGTCTTAAAAAAGTGCTTTGCAATAAAAAAGGAATTTGAATTTGAAGAGTGACATAAGCCCACATAGATACAGATAGAAAAAATATTAATACTGCAGAAGAAGTGCACAAAATATTTTTTCTCTGCAATTGCAAAAAATTAAGCAGTAAGTATATCATATAAGGATGAAGAAGTAATTTCCATCCTATTAGCATCTAAGGAGGGTGTTGAAACATCTATAAGCAGCTTAAAATATCCAAAGACTTGGGTAGTCTAGATTCAAGGATTCCAATGAACCAGACAGTGAAGATTTCTGACTTCCTTATGTTGGTTTGTGCTTAAGTTTGAGACACACTATTTTTTAATGCTGAAAACAAGTAAACAAAATAACCTGCTTGCTCTAGTATAAGACAAGTAGCTGGATGTCAATCCCAAGAAAAAGAAATTCAAAAGTTTACAAACAATGCACTTAAAGCTTTAAAAATATATGTACTATTCATCGGGGACACCAAGACTTTATGGAAAAATAGGTCTTGCCAAACAAACTGTTTCATTTTTTAACACGGAAATGGGCAGCTTGGCGTATGAGCTAAAATTGCCCCCAGAGCCTCCACTTCATGGAACTATCACCGAGTTGATTTACAGCAACAAAATATTGTGAGGATTCATTATCAAATGGAGCTTATCTAAGAACTTTTCCACGGGTACTGGTAATACGCCTGATGCTTTGCAACACTTTTTAATCAACAGTATGTGAATAAATACAAAAATGTATCTGATGTGTACAGTTTTAATTTCAATTATTTTTATGATATAAAAATATAGAAAGGCTGCAAGGAAGAGGTATAAAAAAAGGTTCAACCGGTAGAAAAAAATTACAGCTTAAAACAAGACAGGGAGCTCAATCTGTTAAAGTCTTAAAAATAAAACTGATAAATGACTTAATTGCGTAAGGTAGAAATATCAAATACAGAATATGGTGAGAAGTCATTCAAGCTATAGAGCTTAACTACAGAAAGACAGAGAAAGCCGATGGTTCTTACATCAATTGGTTCCACACCTTAAGAGCCACTCTGTAAAAAAGTTACCAGTCAGACTGTAAAAATGAAAGGCTCCTTTTAATCTTACTCACATTCGATTTACACTAGTACTGGCTTCAGTGACTTTTATGGAATTGTCAACACTGGTGAATTCCCGGTAATCAAATCTTCAAAAACAGGTCTATACAAACTCCTGCTAAGCCACTAAGGAGAAAAGATACAAATGTCATTATAATTTGATGAACTGTTTTTCTTTTAAAGAAAAGATTGCTTCTAAATACAGAATGTACATGCACCTGTTATATTCATGAGCAACAAAAGCTCATGTAACCTTTTTCAGAATTACTTATCTTTCTTAATAAAGGCAGAAACATTTTAATATTTCATAATTTCCCATAATGCTGATAATTACCACACAAAAATTAAATAGATGGATGCCTCTATAAAAGTGTCAGATTTTGAAGTTTTCTTTAGTCAGTGCTGCACAACTGTGCTTTTCCAACTTCCTGATTGACAGCAATTACTGTTCTCATGATCTCTCAATATGACCAAACTGCTGTAATTTGGTTTGTTAGTGCTAACAAACAAAATCTCATGATTCATAGCCCCATTTTTCTGAATGATCAGCCCAACATAATTTCAGGAGAAATCCTTATCAACAGATGCCTCTATGGGTCCTCTCAGCCCATCTGCACCCTCCCTTGCGCTGCTGTGATTCTCTCTGGGCTCCGTGCTGAGGACACATAAAGAAGAAACCAGCAGAAAATGAACCTGACAATAAAAGGAATCGTTTTTGCTGGATTAGGGTGTTACACCAGATCACAGAGGAGTTCCACTTCCTCAAGAGGTAAGCAGTGGGAGCATGTGGCTACAAGCAGGAAACCCAGGCAACCTCTTGATCTGTCTGGCTTAGCTTCTGATCAGGTCAGTCATGGTTAAGTGGTCACCACACTGGACAGGAATCCTTTACCATCCACACCGCAGAAAACAGCCTTATGTAACTTCTTCCATTAAACTGAATAATGGTGCTGAATACACACATATCCTTTAGTAGATTTACAATTTTGTAAAGACCAGAGACAATCTGATGGCAACAATTACACTATTGCTTGTCTAAGCTCTATAAACCAGCATATATTGTACACCACTCACTGACAGAAGAGACAAGATAGAAATGGAATATCTCCTATTTGAGATACATTTGAGATTTTTGTTAGCTGTATTTAAATCACAGAATTTAAAAAAGTCTAACACAGCAATAAAATCACTGGATTTTTCAATATCACATGATGTGCAATTATCTTAACCTGGAGGTATAAACTAGGATCTGGTTACAAATGATAAGAACAATAAGATACCATCAACTTACAGCTAGTGTCAAAACAAAGAAACGAGAACATAATTATGAAACTTAATTCTTTTTGTAAGTCAAGACTCTCCCTGTATGAGAAACCATAGTAATATTTTTTGGCCCTATCAACAATGGACTGATTAGACGGGACTCATATCTTTATTATCTACTTCCTGAATCATTCAGTATCACCCATCCCTCTACCACAATATTTTTAACTGTCTTCTCGAAATGAAAGGAGTTGTATATTTTGTGTGAGAGCAACATATAAATAGATCTTTGTAAACTAAAAACATTTCCACGCTCCTGGCATAATCCCCTGACATTTGCACTGAGCATGATTCAGCAGCAGGAGACAACACCTATCCTCAGTTTTCTCCCCATATACATAATTATACTAACACCTAGTGATTTAACGCTGTGAGACAAAATGATCCCAAGGGCTTTCTCTAGCTGAAGATCTCCTTATACCTGCAAAGAGCAGAAGGCTCTTTTTTAGAAGCAAGTTACACCCCATACTAAGCTTCACCCACACTGCCACAGCTATACTCGTAGTCCCACCTGAAGCAGTTTAAAGATAGTCCAGGTACCTACCTGCACTAAACTGCAACTTCTCTAACATCTGTGGACACAATTTAATTAGGAGTCCACAGGCTATTCTACTCATTCCCTAAGATGGCAGGATCCTCTTGTTTGAGTACCGGCAGCTTCAAGCAGAGACAACTCGGTCAACATAGCTCCTCCTGAACCACGCAGGGCAGAAGGTAAATGAGAGGGTAAAATGTGAGAGAACACTAGAGGCATGTGAATGAGCTCACCTCCTGGCTTTGAATATCTGTTCTGCACTTTCTTCTTCCTTTCCACAGTTTTATGGTGGAAAATATCTTACATCTTTTTACAATGTTGCAGTGCCCTTATCACAACAGGATCCTGAACAGTGCTTATTAAAAACACATACATCTACAGATATTTATATAGATCACTGTTCGTATACTGTAAACATCATAGAACTATTGATCCCTATGAATTCAGGAGACATCTGACAGAAGAGAAAAGCCAAACAGCAGTCTGAAAGTGTCTGATTAATCTCTCCTGTCCTTGCATCTTAAAGATTATGATTATGAGTCATACACTGATAAGAGACGTACATCTCTGTGTGGTCTCACTAGGAGATTTGTCCAGGTATCTAAAGTCAAAATACACATACACAATACATACAATTCACTTATTTTCAGCATCAAAATACTGTGAAACCTGTGCTGCAATCTGGCAACTGCTGTGACGGACTCAGCAGGTCAGGAAAAAAAGGACAAAACCTAATCCAGCTACAACCACAGAAAACTGAAGTAAAGAGAGCACAACTGCTCTACTTAGTACTGAGCCAGGGTGTAGAAACAGGTTCTCAAAGTTATCAAAAACCCCTTAATCACCATAACTCTCAAGTCCCTTGTTTTCTGTCTGCTCTAAAGATTAGTGGCAATAGTTTGAATCAAAAGGTGACACTGATTGAAGACTGAAGCATAACTAGATAAATAAAGATTTTAATATACATTAAAATAAAGCAAATCTCTCCCTGCCTCTAATATGCCACAAGTTCAGTCTGATTTTTGATCAAGACTTGGAGTAGCAATTAAGATGTTTAGGTTCTCATATCCAGGACATACTAAGGTGAACCTTAAATTATTTACTTCGGTTTCCATGATAGTGTGTTTTCTTAGAATCAGCATGAAAAATCGTTTATGACTTTAATATGCCGTATTCCATATATTTTAGCCTGTTTCACAGCACATCTGTGCAAAGCAGGAATACTTTAGGAATCACATTTAATTTCACAATGATCATGCATTATGATTTTAGCCATGCTGCCAAGGAAAATTCCAGTCTATGCATAAAATTTACTCACTTGACTATTATCACACCAACTGATGCAGATTAAATAATATTCCACTCATCCCTCATCTCCTTCCTTTTCTCCCCACTTCACACTTAACCCCCACAGAAAATAATATGCCCCTACACCCCCCATTTGCCTGGGCAAATTTATAAGTCTATTGCAACATTACGGCTATTGGCTGATCATTTAAGAAAAGATGTTTGAGGTTTCTTTAGCTTAACTTTAAAAACAAAAATCAAATACAAATTGGTGAATTTGGTCTGCAAGACACAAGGAAACCACCATCTGGAGCTCACTGAGATATAAAGAGATAAAGATTCCTTTCATCGAGGGTCATACCGAGCATCACAGTGAAGTGCTAGCAATAATCCGTTGCTTTAGAGGCTGCCTCAAAATCTTATATGCTTTGCAAGAGAAAAATAAAAATTTATAGATATCTGTCTCGTGATACTGAAGATTAGAAGAGCTATTTATTATAAGTCTTTTATGGAAGCATTAGCCTTGTCCCTAAAATCTATTTAGATGGTTTGATAATTCCTTTCAGGAAACAACAATAACAAAAAAATTACCTAGGAAATATAAGTCAAATATAATTAAACCAATAATATTTTGATTTGTTGTCATGTAAAAGGAAATTACCCAAAGGCGAATTCTAAAGTTGGCCTTTTATTAATTGCCTAAGGACTCAAAAATATTAATGATACTTACAATGATGTACACCTTTTACATTATGCAAATCTTAGACCTCAGCTCTAATCTCCTACTTAACACTAAAAATTGTTCTTGCCTGAGGTCCCTACTACTCAGACTTCAAGGGATTAAAAATAGCTGTCCAAACCACATAACTTTTCTTTGATATAAAACATCCTCAGCCTTTATGAAAAGGAAAAATGGCTATAAGGAACTTGAAAAATAATGATGTTCCTCTGTTAAAAAAAACACCCTCATTTGAGATATCTTACAGGTGATGGGGAGGTTGAGCAAGATTATTGTTTAAGAACTGTTATTTCCTCTGAAGATGCAGGAGGTAAAATAAAAGATATTCCATACATTCAGCCCCTAGAAAACAGAATGACTTTTGCGGTACCTTTTCCAAAAACTAATTTACTGTTTTCCATAAATTCTATTTTTCAACATATGCGGGTCAGCACACTGTACACTGAAAAAGAAACAAATGTTGGTCCTAACTGGAATTAAACTGGATTAAAAATGCTGAGCATCTGATTAAAAATAGCCAGGAATAATTTACAGTTTTTATTAATTTTGGAATGTGCCTGTACATGGATTTTTTTGCAAACTACCTGTGTTAGGAGTCAGAAGACACACACAGTTGTGATGGCAAAGTTAAGTAGTAGAGGAGAGGAAGTAGTTCTGGAAATTATGATCACTTGTGGGATTTCACACCACAGAAATAATATCTTCAGAGGTTAAAGTTCCCAATAAAGAAACAATTCCGAACTTGTTGAGCAAGAAAGGAAGCTCAGCAGACACAGAAGTTCATTGAATCAAGCATGTCACTGGGAGGAACAGCCTGAATTACCCTACACATCCAAACTGTAAAACAGCACATGACACCTACTGGAAATTTTCTGCTTACATCTACTATAAGCTGATCTGCAGTCAAGAAAACCAGCTGGTGCCCACAGCTCTGCCTGGTGGTTGGCCTCTCTGTTTAGACTCTCCTTGGAGACTTAACTCTTTCAGGTCTAGGATAGCTTTTTTGATCAGCTGAGTATCTTCCAGATTCTTTCCTCTGAGCTGTCCAGAATCCTTATACTTTAGTTATACAACTATTTTCTCAGGAAGTCCTAGCCATCATGCAAATAGTCGGTCATTCCCGTGCTACTGGGGCAGTTTGCCCATTTCCTTCAGTGTGACAGCATGACTGGAATGGTCCGGACTAAACCACCCATTTTTGCAAAGAACTTTTCATCATCTCACCAATCCAGTTTACAGAACGGCTTCAGAAGTAATTGTACAGCCACATCTGAGCAAGACATTAGCGAGAGTAGGACTCCTTAGACACATAGGCATCACACAGAAAATGTTTGTGCCACAACTCAAGATGTCAGTCTCTAAACCATTAAGGTATCTGCTTAGCTTAACCCAGGCTGGGACAGGTGAGCCCCATCAGATAGGGAAGAAGAATGCTACAGCTTGGAGGGGAACTAGATATGCTCCAGGAGGAAAGCTTGAAGAGACTATCCTCTCTCTTGAAGAGACCAAGTGTGTCAGCGAAAGGAAAGATCAACAGAAAAACAAGGACTCAACAAAGGAAGGAGACTGCTAAGAGCAGATGGGAATTGAAAAGCTTTAGAGTTGATGGAAGACAACCTGGTTTTTGTCACGCAGAAAACTGAGCTGGCTGATACTAAATTGAATCCATCCAGAAAGACACAGTGTGGAAAGCGCAAAGATTTTTATAAACTGCTTTTATTTCTATTCTCTTTTATCTAATAATCTTGAGTTGTCCTAATGTAAAAAATTAATCTGAATTCTAAGTTAATAAAAACCTGGAGTGGGGAGTAGTTATTGAGTGGGTGAGGGCTGTTGAGTTTAAAAGACTTTCTCCTTTCAGACACTTCACTGCAGAAACAGGTCTACGTACATCCATTTAATCCACCTGTTAGCCAATCTGGGTGTCATCACATATTTCTGCAATAAACAGCAACATTTGCAAAGCAATACCTATGAATTCTTTGTGGACTCAGAATATTAGGAATAATTCCTATACTTACACATTTCAGCATGAACTGGAATAGACCTTAAATCTTTAGTAAAGTATCTTCAGGATACTCTAGCAGACATACACTGTGATTCAGTGAAGTAAACATAATTAAAATTAAACTAACTTGTCAAAAGAAAGAATAAAGTACATTTTGTGATACACTATCTTTGATTTGGTTAATATGAAAAACTGCATATGCCACAGTGGGTTTCCAATTCAAAATTAATTAGTAATTTTTATTGAATTTACTTTTACAAATACTTTGTTTTAAAGAAAACCCAAGAGCTCTGTAGATTTCATTTGCATTTTGCTAATTTTCTTTCAATTTCTTTGAAAAGCAATTCACTACTTGGCTCTGATAATTGTTCAAAGAATGTAATATAAATTTTGAATTATACTTGGAGCCTATTTACGATAATTGGGCATTGATTTAGTCTTAGATATCATATCAATCAACGTGTCAAAAATTACATGCAGGTAGGCGTCATTAAAGAATGAGAGAAAGACTTGAAACGTCATATATGTTTTGAATCTGACTAGTCTGTAAAATTAAAAAAAAAAATACTGCAATGGCTGGCATATTTTTCCACATTTACTTCCTAGATGTAGATTTAGTTATGATTTCATTTTGACATATTTGCTTTTCCTATGACAGATTTGTATTGAATAGACAGATTAATTGAGTATGCATGTGTTTGAATTATAAATATTTTATACATTTCTTCACTGAACCTTAACTTTTCCAGAGAAAATAAATATAGAAACAGTTTCTCCGGCCTTTTTGGATTTGGCACTGTCTTCCAAAGAGTAGTAATCTCAGATAAGATTTTTTTGTAAAATGTTATAGAAACATCTTTAAATACCTTGATATCTGATAATTTGATTTTAACCTGGACCTTAGAGGGCACATAAGATGAAGCCTGTAAGTAGTGACTTCCAAACAGCCTTCATCTGCAATTACTGCCCAGTGGAATGAGACAAGGGCTATACAAATGTGGCTATCATCTTCTATTCTGCCTTAACACCATTCTGTGTTAACTACTTGGAAATTATGACTCAATCTGAAAAAAAAAGTGATAATATCTTAAAAAATGTATTTCACAAATACATTAATGCCTTCTTTACACTGTGTTCAGAATGCTGTTAAAAGCTGGATATACATATTCTCTACAAAAAAAATCAGTCAGATCACAATAAAATCCCTATTGTTTGGTCTTCAAATAAGAAAAAAATTTGCACTGCCACAGTTTATGCTTCTACAGTTTCTGAGGACACAAATATTCACATCACCCCAATACATTTACATTCAATTTTTCTGAAAATCTTCTAAAAAAACTTGATGGATTAAAAGAGTAAAGATGACAAAAATAATTACCAGGGTTTCCCCAGTAGATTTACACTTAGGATTCTCATCATCTTAAGGGAATTTAAACTGCAGATATGCTGTTAAGTTATCAGTGGACAGAAAAAGATGGTGAGAATATTTCCAGCGGAGAACAAACACATTTTATGAGAATCAAAGATGACAAGCTCACAAGTTGCAAAGAAGCATAACTTGTACCGTGAATATTATTCATCAGGTTGAAGCCTTTTTCAAAATATGCCAGGGGATAGTACAAGGTTGACAACTGCTCTCTGGGAAGTTTTATTTTGTCAAGAATTTCACAGATGTGATTATGCTGTGTAATTTCAATATATTTTACCAGACTCCTTCAGGCATGGTTAACACTCTACTGAAAAATATATCAACAAAATTGGTGAAGTACTTCAACATATTCAGAGTCACTTAGATTAGGCTGAGTGAATAGTTGCAAGAAATTCAAAACTTCCTACTGAGTTATTTGGCACCATTTGCTTATTTGTTATTTGGCACGACCTTACAGACTACCATATAATATATATGTTTATCTAAAGGGTACACAAGAAAAAGCATTCTTTGCCCTTCACACACAAGAAGTAAGAAATCTTTTTCAGCGCATTATTCCACAGAAAAACTTGAAACATAAGTACCAAAATTCATAAATT
>VXAK01019775.1:5064-16586 GCA_013399435.1 Arenaria interpres
CCTTTCCTTTCCTTTCCAATATATCCATGTGAATGCATATACAGGGAATATATACATATATATATATATATAGGGAATACACCCCTGTAAAAACATGAAACAACTTCTGGGAAAACATTGCCCATGTCCTTTTCATTTGTCCTGATGAGCAAGAGATAATAGAGAAGTGTTCACAATGTGGCTGGAGAACACTAACTAAAAGTACGCTTTGTGCTTTCTTTGGAGTCTGTGCTAGTGGAATTTTCTTTGTTTAAAAAAAAAACAAACCAAAAAACAAAAACAAAAGCAAAAAACCACAACAACTTTAAGAATCGCCTAACACTAATGATTTTAAATGAAAACTAAATATTCAGGGAAGTGTTCAAAATAAGAAGTCGTATCTAAGTAAAAACACCTCTATTTTATTTCTTTCATGAAGAAGAGACATCTCAGAAAAACAAACAATTTAAAAATTAAACTTGAAAGATAATATGAGTCTTTGATTCCCAGTAAAATAGCCTGCTGTAACTTTATTGCATATTTATTAGTACTATATAAATTAATGAATTTAAGATATCCTGATATCATTCATGAAACTGTTGAACCAATGAAGGATTGATAACAACTAACTTATTCCATGCAGCAAAAAATCCATCCAGAGCACCCAAGAAGGTTGTCCTACATCTCTAGTGATGCTATGGAAAGAGAATATTGTAAATCATTCTTAGTGAAGCAACATTCTATTCTCATCTCTTAATTTCAGTGATGTCCTTTCAAATACTTTCATCTAGTTTCACCTATTTTCTTCTGAGCAAGTAAAGAAGACAAGGAACAACGAATTTACCACAGAGCTCTCAGAAGAAACAACCTTTCTGTACAGAACTGCTTCTACAGCTTCAAATCCTTGTCAAAGCATGGTGACAGGAAGTTTACCAAAGTTTACCACTTTGTAAGAATTGCCTATTTCGGTTGTTCATACACCTCAATTATTTGAAAGGGAAATATTGTTGTGCTTTAAAGTAGTGGAAGGTTTTCTGTCACACACTAGAAAGAGTGCTCAGGGAAGAAAAAAATTAAACAGAAAGATCTAGAGAGGCCTTTAATAATCTGACATTAATTTATAAATACAAATTAAATTCTCCTTTTTAATACAGCTCTTTAAAATCTATTTTCTTTGTTTTATAGGACTCGGTGAAAATTTCTCACATTGTCTACTTAGAAAACCTTTAATTGCTTCTTAATTAATATTGAATAACCTAGTGAATTACTTTTTTCATTTACAATCTACTTCATTATAAATTATACATGAAAAGATGATTCATTTAAAATTTTAGCCCTGGTCTTGACTTATCTAGAAGAGCTTTATAATAAAAGGTGTTTCATAATCAGTAGTGTTTCATAACCTGAGGTCTGTTGAAAGACTTCCCTAAAAATATACACTGATAAAATAGATAATAACAGAATTAAGTGTCACACACTATTTTGGGGAGTTGCTTAATTTCCATAGACCATAACTGTAATTGTTTTACTTGTCTTGATTATATTCTTTGCAATTACATCCTCTGAGGGATTATGAAAGAGTCCGAATAACCTTGCAGGACTCATAAATATAAATTGTCACGAAATCCAAACCAATGAAGAGCTGGATTCTCAATTTCCTAAAATAGGATCTCTTTTTTTTTTTTTTTGGGGGGAGGGGGGGGAAGGGATACTTATTTGTTCTTACCAGTTTCTAATTTCCATAGTCTTTGATTTATAGAACATTTTCTTATAGGAAATTTTCTCAATCTCAAACATTAGAAATTTTATCATCTGTCCTATTGCATATTCTGTAATGCAGTTAAAAATAATAACATAATAAACAGATGTCTGAAAATATTATATAATCACAACATTTCAGCATCTTAATACCATTAATAGGTTTAACAGTTCTTTTCCTTCCAAAAGACAGAGAGGTTTTTAGTTATTATTTTGCCGTTTTGTCTTGCATATTTGTTTTCTGAAAGCTTTCTTATTGCAGAAAGATCCCTCTTTATTATGCAGAGCTTGTCTTTCTGCAGAAAGAAGATCCATGCCCTGAACCGCTGTACTCTCATTTCTGTTGAAAGACTGTGGCAATCCCGCTCAGTGAGGTTGATCCATGTGCTGAGTATTTCCTTCTGGGTAGGACTTGCACTTCACACCCAGCAAGATGTGGGAGACTGAACCCAGTGTCTGCCCATGACAAGCAAGGAATAAAGGTTTTCATACAGATAGGTAACTTCTAAGCGTAATATACTGTGTCTCATCTTCAGCTCAGAAAATGCCATTAAAATAGATGTGTAAATGGTAAATAAATACATATTATGATGTGGCTGTGAATAATGAGGTCCTGACTCCAGCTCAGGCTCCGGTCCCTATTTTGTGACAGGGATTCTAAATTTCATGTATGACATGAAATTATTGAAGGACAATCTAGAAAGTATGAAAACTGTAGCTGGAGAAGCAGAGACTGAGTATTATGCTTCGATGAGTTCTATGAGACAGGAACTTAGCTCTTTTGATGATCCAGAGATACCAGGTTTTACCTACCATCTAAGGACTCTGAAAGCTCTTAGACTCTGAGTATTGTTCTTAGTCTCTGGGCTGCTCTCCAGACTGATCTCCTAGAGGATGTAAGCTCTGGCTAACAAGGTCTTAGCTTTCAAAACTCTCGTCAAAAACATTCCAGCAGCAGTACTAAATTTGCTTCCAAAAACTGTAAGAACCAAAGCTGAATGTTCAGAACTCAGAAACTTAGTCTAATCACATTTTGAAGGTTTTGAGATGAAATATATTGATTATTCTTAAACTTCTAGTTATCTTCTGTAATTTAAAGTTGGGGACAGGAGTAGTCTCTTCATTCCAGAATGGAACTAATTTTCCCCTTCACCATTTCCAGTTCCTATCAAATGCAAATTTTCATTTTTAACATTTTCTCTTCCATTTTTTGCCAGTGGCAAACAGGTTAGTCTTCTATGAATTGAAATGTTTTATTCTTTAATTTTCATGCAGGATTGAAGCAAAATGTAAGGATAGATGAGCTTATTATGAATTTTGACGTTCAATATAGGAAACCAGAGAGGCTAGCATGAACTAAGGAGTCCTCAATAAACTACTGAAGTCAGTAAAGTTGGAATAACCCCTTGTAGATATTTCCTTTCCTTATATATATATGGTTTTTTGGTTGGAGTTTGTTTTGTTTTTCTTTTTTTCAAAGAATAGCTCATGCTTTGGAACATGAAGGTCCTGTCTTTTCTTCAGTATTAATTTATTTGAGATATATTCATTTCAAATCCAAAATTACAGAGGAATCAGTCAATGTCTGTCTTCATCCAAACACCTTTATTGGAGATCTTTAATAGAAAAAGACAAATTCAGACAGTTAAATTATGCTATGAGTATTCAAAAGGTAAAGTACAGGTCAGCTTTAAGTCTTTTATTATAGTATCATCCTTGTTGCTGTTCTCCCTGGTGAGTCACTGGACCTCGCCTCCATGCTGTAGATAGGGCAAACTCTAAATCTAGTCTTGCTCTTTTCATCAGTTTTAATAGCTGCTGTTAAATATTTAAATACTTGTCTTCAAAAATATTCTAATTGCCTGAC
Organism: Arenaria interpres; assembly: GCA_013399435.1. Lineage (NCBI taxonomy): Eukaryota > Metazoa > Chordata > Aves > Charadriiformes > Scolopacidae > Arenaria > Arenaria interpres. Next base: position 8,669 of record VXAK01019775.1, read on the forward strand.
ACTTTATAATAGGAAATTAAGCCATTTACAAAGGACAAGCTCTTAATTTCCATAGTTTTGATTTAAATATTGTTCCCTACTCAGAATAGGTTTGTTATTTCCCTTCTTGCCATCCGTGTCCCCTATCAGGTTAAGTCTTCTTTCTCTCTTCTTCTTCTCCTCCTTTAGCCCTACTGTTTAAGAAAGACAAAGACAACTTCTTAAAATTCTGCTTATGTTCTTGGGAAATGTCACTTGTTTGGCAGGGATCCTAAGCAGTAGCACAGCTTGATCCCCCTGCACAGCCCTACACACAGCCAGACCTGACATCAGGAAGCTTTTTCCATGACAGGCATAAATTAAACCGAACCTCAGTTGCAGAATAATGGATAATGTTTTATAGAATGTACAGTCAAAAGCAGATTGTGATGGCTTTTCAGCAGGTTACTTTCCTCTTCTAAACTCACCTTAAAACAGATTTGATAAAAGTAGATTTTAAAAGGATTTTTTTGGGAGGGTGAAGGTTGGCTTTTGATTGGGTCTGAGTTGAGTGTTTTGGGTATTTTCTTTTCGGGTGTGGTGAGACGGAGGAGGGAATTGTTGATTTTGTTTTTCCCCTTGAAGATTTTTTATTAAATCATTTGTTCAAAGCTGTGAATTGTCTTGTGGCAAGTGACCAAACTAATTTTGGCAGTACCACGTACACAGAAATTTTTAGAAACTTTACTGAGAAGCTTCTTGAAAGTTCTCAATAAAAAGGTGAAGATCCCATCTGCTCAGGCACAACTGAGCAAGGTTATATTCAAAGGAGGCTTTTTTCCCCTTCTTCCCCTCCCATGTTAATATCAAACCTGTTAATTAACCTGTTACTCAAACATGAATCTGTATGTGCCAAGAAGCAGTATTTAGGAAGGTATTTAAATAAAAGAAATACTGTCTGGCCACTAGCAATATTTCCTATAAAGTAACCAAAAATTGCTCAGTTGTAAAAAAATCCCCAGAGCTGTGGTAAAAGACTGTGTAAAGTAAATAAGAGTGTCACCCTCTCTTCACTCAGCCTTGTAGCCAACAGCAAGCGGGCTGCTGTTATAAAAGTTGGGGGGAGGTAGGGGGAGGTAGAAAGAACCCAAACGCGCCCACTTTGTAGTAGATTATTTTTAGCAGAAGTTCGATACTGTACATATAAGCAGTGTTATATCTGGATCTTATCTGGTAGGGTAAATATTTTTGAGTTGCCAGTCATTTAACTTAAAAAATTAGTGATTCTGTGGTTATGCTTTTCTTTACACTGTCTGATTATGATGATGCATAAAAAGCACAAACTTTAACTTTACTTTTCTTTTCTTTTTTTTTTTTCTTTAATTATGCAAACGTTTTAGCGTGAATGTGAAAAAAAAGGTTTAGGAGAAAAAATTGCCTTAGGATTTTTTTTTCCTTTCTCTGATGCTTTTTGAAAAAGAATCAATAAGAGTGTGAAAACCTGAGTTTACATTCTGTCTTATTTCTTACCACTATTTTGTTTCCCAGCCTAAGGCATACTTAGAACTAAGTAAGTCCCTGACTTTAGCTTCTTTCTAAAAAAAATGTAAACATGATGATCTCAAGTGTTTTGAACATAGTAAAGAGTTGTTATTTCTAGAACATTGATCCCTCTTCTTTTACAAACTAATGGAAGTTCAAGTATATTAGGGAATGAGATGCTTAGTTGATGCTAATGGATAATATACGTCCTACAGAAGGATGATATTAACAGAGAGTGCATGTGATTACACACTTTTATGCTTGCTGTTCCATCAGGAAATTAATTCAAAATACTGGCCTGTAAATTTCTTGAGAAGATGACATTGCACAGATAAATATGATGTGGAGCACAAATCTAAAGGAAATTTGTATATTGGCTACATGTAGGTAGTCCATAAGTCTTTATGAGATGGAGTCAATGGAAGAAGTGATTTAGGAACGTCACGCTGGATATTTGCTGCTCCTGAACAGACAGTATTAAAAAGTTAGGATGAGTAATACTGGTAATTAGATCATTTTCTATTTTGTTTAATTAACATACTTACAGTATAAGCCTCTTTGTAGCTTTGATATGTGTTTAGGTTTTCAACAAATTAGTAGGCTGCTTTAAACTCCTTTTAAAGTTATTATTTTAACTGGGGATTTGAGTGGGCAGCTTCTAATGTTTGATGATAAGTATGTCATTCCACAGAAGCTAATTAAGTATTTGAAAGACTTCTTTAAACCAAATGAATCATAAAAAAAAAAAAAAAAGAAAAAAAGAAAAAAAAAAGAGCAAGAGGAGAAAACAAAGAAGAAAAGAGAAAAGGTAGGGAACTTAGGGCCAACAGCTTCTATTTTAATTTTTGTGCCTGAAACACTGAGGTTTCTCTGAGGATCAAATGCTTCATTATTGCACTTTCAAATTAGGCCATTGGAAGTTAAATGCTGCATTCATACCTACAACTCAGTGTTGAGCAGTATTAAACTGTCTCACTTTGAAATAAATGTATTCTGTTTTGAAACTGAGCCTACAGAGGTCATAGTTTACTATAAGCAATGTATTTAAAAGAAATACAAACTTGAACTTGATCTAGTTGGTCTACTTGCATGAAACGTCTTTAGTTCAACAGAACACTATCAGCTAAGGTTTTGGCTTCTAAGCCCTGTGAAGTTTAGTGATTCATTTCCTTAGTTCACATACATGTATAGACAGGGGTAGGCTGGACTGCTTTTCTACTTTACAGAAACATAAGTAATATCATAATCTGTTGTCCACAGAGGAATAAAAAAAGAAAATTAAAAAATCCAAATTCTCCCTCTACCAAAACTCTTCCAGAAGAGTGAGGAGCAGGTGGTTACTAATAAATTTCTCACTTTTTGAGTAAAATAAGACCCATGCAAGGACTAAGCCATCCCAGCTGTGCTCTGTACACTCCCCAGTGAAGGTGTGCACTGGGTAGAGCTGCAGCTACAGCCGACATTTGGTCATTGGGAGAGTATTTACAGAAAAGGAAGAACGACGACTTACATTGAAAAGTAGAAGAGACCACTGTGAAGCAGGAGTCACAATAATATCAACAAGAATTATATCCTTATGATCAGCTGGAGAAAAAGGGAAATGCTACTGCAAGGAGGTTTTTATTTGTTTGTTTCATTTGATTTTTAAGATAAAGTCTTTACCAAAATTGAGAAAAAAATATATTCTTGCCGCTTGTATCTATTATAGATAGTACATCTTTAAAAGAACAAATCAGGGATGTATCCATGCAACATTAGATAGAAAATGTTGATTTGTTAAAAAAAGAAAAAAAAGGGGAAGAAATTAAGAGAGGTCAAAGATGGTCAACAGGTGTGTGTTCTACTCAAAAAACAAAGTAACTTTTCAGCCAAATCATTTGTAAAGAGAAAGCATTTATTTTGGTTTTGGATCTCCAACGTCTAGGAAACTAAAAGAATAATACTGGTTAACCTTTTTTCTTGAGGGAATCTGTTGTTGTCTTGAAGTCATGCTTCCTCATACCTTTTGTTTGTCTGCATTTCTTGCTATGAATTTTGTTTCCCTTTGTAGGAACAGTTCTAACAGAAGGGATGAAAAATACTTCAGATGTAGTCTACTGTAAAAGCTAGTGATTAATCGAATTGCAGACAGAAAAAAATTATTTTATTTTATTTCTTTAATGCTCTCAGCAGTAAATAATTACATAGACGAAGATGGATGAGATATAATTGGATTTCCACCCATAACACCATTTTTTGAATAAAAACAATGAGGCTTCTTCTTTTGAATATATAATATCTTTGAGGGCTAGGGTCTTCACAGGTTGTCTGAAAACACAGTGCACAGGGGCAAAACAAGCAAACAAACAATGTGTGAATAGAGGTGAAGCACCCCATTCAAACCCAAAGAGAATAAAATTGCGGAGCTTGTTGTTAAACTTGTATCTTTCAGGTAGAGATCTCAGTATTCCTCTTTACCCTCATACATATTGCCTGTGTATATTAATAGCCTCTGCTGTTATATTTAATCTATATAAAGTATTAACTATATATTCTGCATAGAAATTATATTCATAGAATCATAGAATGGTCTGGGCTCGAAGGGACCTTACAAATCATCTAGTTCCAACCTCCCACTAGACCAGGTTGCTCAAAGTCCCACCTAGCCTGGCCTTGAACACCTCCAGGGATGGGACATCCACAACTTCTCTGGACAACCTGGGCCAGGATTATATCCTTTCTAACGTCTATTTTGTGCAGGCAATAAGATGAAAGAAATCAGTTACCAAACTTCAAAGATTTAGAACTGAAAACAAATATAAATTTCTTCATAGAAACAGAGCTCTCTTCAGTGATGGTCAGTTCCTTGTTAGAATTTAAGATTACTACATTAGCTATTGCTCATTTATATTTTTGGGATGTTTTAGGAACTATTTAAATGGCAAAATATCTTTAAAAAAAAAAATTATTGAAAAATATCTAACTTCAAGTAGCACCAAGATGAGAAAAAATATCCAAGAATATCAAGATGGGAAGTGCTTAGAAATCACTGAAAGCAAGGACTGGCAGGGAACTAGTTATTAAAGGCTTACTAAGAGCAGTAACGCTGACATATCTGAAATTAATTAGTATGAACACAAGAATAGTTTTCAAATGTCAGGTAGATGCTTTCTTTGCTGGAATACTATGTTCCAAGTCAAGAAGCGGCAGAACCATACCATGTGGAGCATACACAGTATATAGAGAGAGACACGACATAAATGGGAAGGCAAATAGAAAAAAAAAAAAGCAAGCAATATTTTTCTATTTTAGAATAAAATAGCTTATTTCTTATTTATAGGTTTTTTTATGTACTACCCCTGCAGTTTCTTAGCAACTCAGCCTTCTGAAACCTTGACCTTGAACAGGGGCAGAATAGGCAATGGGATGCAATTTCCTGTGAACTCAAATTACGGAGTTTGGAAACTGGTCAGTAAATGACTGCCAAATAGAGGTATAGCAAATGTTCTTTTTCAGCAAACAACTGAGTCAAAATGCCCTACCTCAATAACAGTTGTCTGCTACTTTCCTTTTATCGAAAGGCTGAATATACTACTAGGCTCACAGGGAAGAACAAGACAAGGGAAAATGGACAAAAATTGCACAGCTGAGCCCGTAGGGAATTTCAACAAAGATTTGTAAATATAAAGTAATATTTTGAAAAGAGTGCTATGTCATGATCTCATTCTAGGTGAAAACTCTGTCCAATAAAATACAAAAAAGAGATGGGCAAACTTGATTTTTTTTGCTCATTCTTGAAATACCATCTACTAAAAAGTGCTTTACATGATTTTGTCAGAGACAAGCATAGCTTGGGCAGTCAGACCCTTCACTGGAGGTTGAACAAGGACCTTGTAACTTGCTTAAATAACAGTCACCTCTTCAAGTCTCATTCAAGTCAAGTTTGACTACACCATTTCGATTCTTCTGCTTGCCACATTCTATTTATGTCTTTTGTACAAAAAACTCCATCAAGAAGCCATTTCTTAGAAGCCTAGAATGGTTCCAGTTGGAAGGGACCTTAAAGATCATTGAGTTCCAACCCAGACCTCCCCCCATCGCCTTCTGCCTTAAGACAATAAAATCAATGAAAAAGGAGATAAATAAACAAATGTATTTTAAAATCCATATTCAAAGCACAATGTTTAAGAGTACTAATCTGTACGGTTGGCTTGAGCTCATATCTTTATTAGGAGTGGTTTTGGCTGTTATATTTTGTATAACAATAAAAATATGCATGATCCAAATTCCTACATGAAACATTTGAGTTGTAAACTTTCATTGGTTGCAATGGTAGTGGATACAGTATAGACCTATTCAATTTTATTTTTTTTTTTTTTAATCACAGAGAAGTAATATAAAGGCGGGGGGGAGGTAACTAATTATAAACATTCTTATTTGGTACAAAAGGTTACAGCTGTGCAATAGAAAGTAAACATGGAGGAGATCTGTATATGAAGAGAGTAATATTGAACTTGGTGCTTTCAAAAAGATCAGCTGAAAAACTTAACCTAGGCAAGGAGCTGAGCTAGACATGAATAATGAAAACACTTGAATGAAAGTTTCCTTAGCTTCTACTTAATTATTTTGGGTAAAAATCTTCAATTTCCTATGACCAAGGTCATAAACTGGGATAGAAAAGAGTTTATGTGAGAAGACTTTGCAAGTAATTCACAAGTGACTCTTGTGAGTGTGGTTCATATTTTTAGATTATTCTGTTAAAAGACGATTCCACTAAAAGACTGTAGGTGACGTAGGAAGTCTGGCCTGCATGGTTTCCTGCTAGATCAACTACAAAATGGTCTGGATTTAGAAAATAGCACATTACTCAGAGGTATGGTGAGACTAACAGGATGATGAATCGTATGAATTCTTGCTGTTAGTTTGGATTTTTCTCTCAAGGGTAACATAGACAAATCAAACTTGAGCCACCATGACACGTATAATTTAAGTTATATTCTTCTTTAGACTGATTTGCTATGTGAATGGAAACAAAATTGGAATTTGAAACAAAAATAGCTTTTAGTGAAATAAATATTTTCTTGGAGCTACTTTTTAGCATGTAACTCTCAAGAAGTAGAAAAAAAAAACCCTTATTCAACAATTAGTAGACATTTACTCTGCCTAATATTTAGAGATTATTTTTTCCTGGCCTGTTCCTTTTTTCTAGCATAAAATTTCAACTCTTCCTGCGGTTGTCACCTCTGTGAGAAATAGAAGTTAGAATCCATTCCCCTACCCAATAGCATGGTTGTCTGATCTGTTCACTGCTATAGAATGCTATGGGATTCTCCATAATCCTCATGAAAATCCATTGAAGTCTATGAGGATAATTGCCTAGATGAATAGAGCAGTGGCATAATGGAAGAAGTAAAATGTAATTGTAGAACTATTCTGTGTATTTAGAACAATTTCTAATATACAAGAAACAGGATATGTAATAAAATCAACATGACATTAAGGTCTTTATTGCTTTTTCAATCATTTTTAATATTTTATTGTTATTATTTTAAAGCTTGAGCTTTTAAGGATCATGTTCTCAATCTTTTTCTAATAACTATTCTGCCGACAAATTTACTTTTAAATAGCAAATTGGTTAGTTTCTTCTAGTAGAAACAGATGGCAAGCATGAATTATGAACAGCTCAAGAAAGATCAGCCTTTGGAGCTCATGTGCAGGGGAAGGTTTGCCTGCTTCTGATTAGAGTTGATGAGTCCATGTTATACTTCCAGGATTTGCGGAAACACAGAGCAAGTAACCCAAAACTAGGTTACTAAGCCAAGCAGTTTGTGCCTGCTTAAAATCAATGTTTCAAGCTGTAGATTACCAAAGTGCCTTTTTTTCCCAGGATCAGTAGAGCTTAACATAATATATAAACATGCTGATAAATAGGTTAGGTAGTCTGTTACTAAATCAAGCAGATATTTTCCTACATAACTCTGGCTTCTCTGGAGGCTCGGAGAAATCTCTGCTTGCTTTTAGCAAGCTACCAAGACAGAGAATATGTTTAGGACAATCACGAAGGTCTCCACTGTAGGCAAGTAATAATTTGCCATTATTACTAAAAAGCCATAGTCTTTGTATAGACTAGAAAAAGCAAGGTCTCAGGTACAGCCTGGATTTGCCTTGCTCTGAGTTAGGTTTAGCTACTTTGAGCAATTGTTCTCAGCCAGGGTTTGGCAAACTGAATCTGAGCTGAATGGCAAGATAAAAATTAAAGAATCAATCCTCTTGAGATACATAATGTAAAATAATCTGGAAAAAAGATCGAAAATTCTTAGAAGTTACAGTTTAATTACCAAGCCAGAAAGATTTTTTTGGACCAAATTTAAGACTTATTCTTGATAAAATGTAGCCTGTCCTTTCAAGACAATAAACTGTTAAAAGATTAGAATTAGTT
>VXAK01019789.1:0-10194 GCA_013399435.1 Arenaria interpres
CCAGTAGAGGATGGAGGTTCTCCAAGGTGTGCACACGAGGAAGCACACCAGGAACATGAAAGGAATCCATCTTCCCTTCACCTGGCAGCAGCTTCAAAACCCCAGACTTCACAGACTCCCCAAAATGGAAGATTCCCTGATATTAAAATGATTTTGTAAGCAGACACTACTGCAGGAGACCAATTACAAATCTGTGTCACTGTGGATAGATACTGTGATATCTCCATACTCATTATACCAATTTTAGAAAAAGGTGCATATATACAAATAGTGCTGCTGAAGTAATGTATCCATTTCCACTTCATTTGCAAGTAGACCTGTGTAAACCTTACCAAAAACTGCACCAGAACTGTTAATGTCTGTTCCAGCTCTTTGAACCATATGGGTCCCTCTCACCATATGGGAATAGAGGGGTCTGAGCCTCCCACTATCAAAGAAAGCTTCTGTAGTCTTACATTTACGCTCCTTGTGTTAATCTCAACAAATCTCTGAACATCTTTGCTTTCCTTAAAACAGTTCTAAACTACCTGCCTTTCTCAGAAAAAATTTATATCTGTTAGGGTCTATAAATCCTCCTGACTACCACTAAGCTAGTAAGACCCCAGATGTTGCCCTCCATTTAATTTCCAGTTTCTACTGTATTGTTTCAGCAGCTTTTTGGCTTAAAAGCTACTCCAGACTACAGCAAGAAGTTTATAGCTCTTTTGAAAACTACTATATTGGGCAAACAAGAACTCTTAAACAAGCTACTAAATCCTGAGTTTTACTTTGAGGCACAATCGTGTTTTATAACATAGTATTTTATGTTTAGATGCTTACTTTATCTATATCCATCAGTATCTTTCATTCTAACACAGAAGTTTCATATATCTGAACAAATTCTTGTGCACCAGCAGCAACTCACTGCAACCAGCTGTTCAGTTTCTGTGTTAACCTGTGAAATATCTTTGAAGACATATACTGCATCAAAACCGCTAATCTACATCAACCAATAACAAGATTAAAAATACATCAAAACAGAAACTCAAAATATAACTAGGCTGAAGAGGAATATCTTCTCCCCCCACCCTCCCACTTATATTCTCAGGAGCTGTCGCAAATGACTATATGCAAAAAAGCTCTTTGTAAGTACAGATGCAGGAAATATTTATCCCTTGCAAACATGTGATGAAGCCCACATATATACAAACCCTAAGGCATAAACAAATCCTCTGAGAAGCATGGTCACATCAGAGTTCCCCTGGCTTGCACATTTAACAACAGACAGAGGCAAGAGGATGAATGATTGTAGCATACTCCTCCTACAAATGCTAAAAATAGTTTTCTTAATAACTGGATGAGGTCTAGCCATGAAAAGAGAAAAATGAGTATCTGTTTAAAGACAGAAGAAGTTTGCTTCTGTCAATGGTGATTTCCGGAGAAAAAAGCCAGCATAAAGCAGAACAACTTCTTAAATTTTGAGATACTGCTGTTGGTTAACACAAGATACATCCAAAACTTGAGATAATTTTGATTACAGTATCTAGCATATTAAAAGGACTTCGTATGCAGCATCTCCAGAAACTATTATTAAATATCACCACTAATATGATTATAGAAAAAGAGAATATGCAGTACACTAAATATTCCTTCTGTACTGCACTTTCTAGGACATGCAGTGTATAAAGATATCACTGCATCAATTTTCACAATCAACATCAATTATGTTTGGTTTTCCACTTACCTCTTCCTCCCCACTTTTCCTTTTTAATGGAAGCAACTAGAAGTTAAATATTTCACTTGCTTTCCTAAGAACAGTAGTTACTGGATACATAGCAAAGCTAACAGAAAAATCTCACCAGCTCCACATGTTATCGCTGTGGTATCAGTATTAACAGGCATCACAGTGTCCTCAAATGGTTAAACACAGGGATCTCATCCTTGCAAGTTAAGGTCCTTAGAGTAAAACATACGGAGTTGGAATCATCCAAGGTCAAACAACTGAGTACATACTTAAAACACCAGGGGAATACAATTGCTTGCCGTTCAGCTTCAAATTCTTTGTTGTATTCATATTTCTACAATCCAAGTCTTTGGAAGCTTTCTCTACTTGGTCCTCAAAAGCATGTACACAAGAAAAATAAGTATCACCAGTTCAGGGGATACTTGAAGAATCTTCAGGTAAAGATTCTTGCTTTAACAAAATAATAGCACAGGGAGAGCTTTGCTCTAAGTACCATTTAAGCCTCCTAGCAGCTTAAAGTAGTCGGGTCTTTGCTGCAGAGCTTTATTCAGGGAACATTTCATTTGTTTAGCATGACGCATGACTGGAAAAGCTCAAAGGAGAGCTGATTTTCTCTTTACTGTTAGTGAAGAGACCCACTACATTGTTTCTGCAAAGACCATTATGCAGGATATTGTCCTCAACAAACTACTTAGAAGAGTTACAGATAACCAAGTAAAAAGTGGAGAAGGCTACAATTAATTATAAGAGAGTGATGACTATGTCTGAACATACAAAATAGGTGACATTTCCTTATCATTCATGAAGTTACAGTAGCCCATAGATGTCTTTACCGTCTCTGAAGAGATCCTGTTCAGTAACCTAGGACTATTGTTTACTCTAACACCCCAATTACTTGGAAGGCCACCTACCATGGGAATGCAGTGACCTCTTCTGAGGATGCTTCTGAGGGATACAATACACGCTACAGACAGAAATTGCACTAAGACAAGCCTAGTCACTTCATTATAGCATTATTATTAGGTGACTCCATTTCAGAGTTGAGATTTGTTCAAAAAATTCACAACACACCTTACCGAAGTGCAATGTTATGGTATTTTTCAGAACAGGACTTCAGCTCTGTACTCGCTGAACCTGCAGACAGGTCAAAGCCAAGAGTTTGGATGGCTCTGTACATGTCTGTCCTGGTTTGAGCAATGAGGACTAATTTCTCTTCTAATGCCTGGGAAAACTGGACTTTTAGAATACTCTAGTGTCTGAATTTTGTGAAAATATCTACCTTTTAGCCGGTGATGGTATGTGGGTTTCAAGTTCTCAGTGTTTTCAGATTAGCCAGATGCAGGAATGAGGAGGAGCAAGACCCAGGCACTTGACCCAAAGGATAATTTCATAACAGAAATATCATATTCAATACAAATTTGAAAGTTTGCTGAGAAGTTCTCTCCCATGATGGCTGCGATCCTGAGAACTTCATGCCGTGGTGCTAGACCCCTGAGGCCTTCCCTTCCTTCCAAAGATGTAGCGTTTGCAGTGTCTGATATTTGCAGTCTGCTGCTGGGAACACACAGCTTCCTACTGATAAAATTGGCTGAGTATAATCCTTGTATATTTTACTACTGGTATCAGGATCAATATTGTTTCTTTAGTGTTTTTAACGTTAATTATCTAGCCTCATTGTATTAAACCTGTAAAGCTGTCCTCCTGCAATTCTCTCTCTCAGGAATCAAGCATGATCTCCTGGAAAAGTAGGTCTTTCTTTGGCTCTTATTTTGGTGTAAAGATCTGATAGTTGATTTTACCTTGCAGCCCCACCCTCCTCAATACACCTTTCTAATGATCTCTAAGAAATCCTCAGATGGTTGGAGCCCTGGTAAGTGCCACTGCAGTGACTACTTCTAGGGAAAGGTTTAGAGGTAAGGCTCTAACTGAAGTTACTGAGAGGTGGCCTGTAAAGTGAATAAACAAAATCCAAACAAACTAGAAAGTAAGGCTTCCTGCCCAGGACTGCTTTAAAAGGTGCTGGGCTGTTTGGTGTCAGCATTTTGATCTTCAGCATGGAGTTGAGGATTCTAAGTACAAAAACCAACCTGGAATCCCTAAAAAAATTCCTAAAAATTTTATTAGTTTCCTGGAATTCTAAGTTGACAATTAGTCTTAGCAATATCCGCTAGCCAACTCGGTTTACAACAGGAGATTTCTTATTTTCAATTCTATTTGCTTTTCCTCCTACCCTCACACTGTTTTATGAGGCTGTTCTTGCCGAACGGATGGAACTAAAGCAAATGTGCATTCCAGCTGGAAGCTTATAATCACAGTTTTCAAATGACATGCAGTGTTAATCTCCACTCACTCCAGATGCAGATGATAATACCAGCTAGAAGTATGTTTACAAACATTACAACGTAAGGTAGTAGTCATATTGACCAATTTTGAAGTAAGAGCATTTTCCAATGTGATTATCATTGATTTTTTGATATTTTTATTATTGAATTCTTCTCATAGATCTCCTCAGCTGCTTTTAGGAACACTGGAAGTCACAAGTGCAATGCCATTTCTCAGAAAATACGCCATAGCTACTGCAGCCCATGGTACTTTATCAGCAACATTTCCTGTTTCTCCAGTTAAGAGGAGGTATAAAGGGAAATTACTGAAGCTAAGAAGGAAGATAATGAAATTTGTTTTTTGCTAACATCTCCTGTTAGCAGCTGCAGCTTCTCTTTCTCTTAGATGCAGAGAAGGGAAAGCACATGCCACATTAGCAGTAGAAGCAAGGGACTCAACATTAAGCATACGTTAAAGTAGCACAAAAGATATCCCAGCAACTCTAGGACGGGACTCTTCTGGCAGAAAGCAAAGGACTGCTTGAATCAAATCCACGTTTCTACCGATGGCTTAAAATAAGTTGTACTTCTCATCTGTCTAAGAAGATTCAAGTACCAGCAAATACTGAATTCAACAGAGTGCCATTTTTGCAGTATATAAGCTTTAAGTGTGAGGTGCAGTTTTCAACTGGAAATGATAAATACACTTCATCTCGTCATTTTAGTTTTTATCAAATTTCTGTGTCTTTATAACACAGGATTAACTGACATTTACTATTCAAATTATTTTCTTCTCCTTATCACATTTTACAATGAATCACTCAACTGATTCAGTTTTTCCTTGGGGCTACAGTACTTCATTTAAAATGCCCTGAACAGTGAGTTTACGCATCATGTTATGACTCCACAGTTAACCTGTACCATCTTCTCCACAGATTAAACTGGTCACCACATCAAGCCCTTCAAATCAACCCTAGCAGTACGTATCTTGCCTAGCAAACAGTGTTAACCACACCTACTGAGCTAAGCAAAAGGAGAAAAATATCTCATGAGAAATAATGATTCAATGGGATTAGTGTTGTTCTTTGACAAGAATTACACAGCAGATGCTCTCTTTTGCTAACATGGAACTTGGCCACAGTTCAGCTGGTCATGTCTATGGTTCCCCATATGCTGTATTTTATTTTATGTTTTTGTTAAAGAGAGACTGACTAATACAGAGACTTGACCTGCACAACAGCAGATCCGATCCCTCCAATGACTCTTTTCATCATCCGTTTCTCCCCACTGTGACAAAGGGAGACCTCATTCACATAAGAGAGAGGAGTCAAATTGACCCTGGGAAAATGGGCTTCTGAAAATTGCCCTGAACATAGCAGCTGAATTGCAGCCAGGCATTTTCACAGCTCACCCCACTTGCAGGTGCAACTTCCAATCATAAACTACTGTAATAGATTGGATCACAAAGAGAGAAACAGGTATGCACAAACCTAAGGGAACTACCTTTTTAGAAAAAACCTGAGGACTAACATATTGCAAAACTGTTGACCTTCCTCCCATGCTCAGGATCTAGAGAATAATTCTTATGAGGAGCGGCTGAGGGAGCTGGGATTGTTTAGCCCAGAGAAAAGGAGGCTGAGGGAGACCTTATTGCTCTCTGCAACTGCCTGGAAGGAGGCTGTAGAGAGGCGGGGGTCGGTCTCTTCTCCCAAGTCACAGGCGATAGGACACAAGGAAATGGCATCAAGCTGCTCCAGGGGAGGTTCAGATTGGATATTAGGAAAAATTTTTACACTGAAAGGGTTATTAAGCATTGGAACTGGCTGCCCAGGAGGTGGTTGAGGCACCATCCCTGGAGGTATTTAAAAGATGGGTTGATATAGTTCTTAGAGACATGGTTTAGTAATGTGGGTGTGTTTTGGTTTTTTTGTTGGGTTTTGGTTTGGTTTTTTTTCTTCAGAGTTAGGTTGAGGTTTGGACTAGATAATCTTAAAGGTCCCTTCCAACCTAGACAATTCTATGATTCTAAGATTCTATGCTCATACCGTACACTTCAACTCAAGAGACCACACAAGAAAACGGTGCCATAAATTGCAGCAATTGTATCCCACCCTTCCATGAAACCACTTACAGAAGAAAAGCAATAGCACATCATTTTGTAAGAACTCATTCTAAAAGGTGGTAGAAGTTCCATGCACCAAGCACTTCAGGGTGAGGTGTAGTCTCAGTTTTAAGCCCTTCCTTGTTCAGATGGATGACTTGGCTACAAGGCCACAGCCCATTCAAAAAATGAACAACTATAAGACTTTATAGCTCTACCCATGAAGCAGCAAGACAGTATCATTTTCCCAGCTTGTATCATCCCAGGCAAGTATACACTCTCTTACAACTTGCATAGACCTCAATACAAGCACATCAACAAAATACTTCAGAGCTAACGCTAACTGGTCCCACTGTCTGTAGTACATTTGGACACCTACGCTAATAGCTAATCAAAGCTGAACAGGTGAAGCAAGAAAGATCTACCCCAACATGAATGCAGCTTTTGCAAATTAGCAAATGAGCATCAATGTGTCCCTTTCAAATCCCACACTCAATGGCTTGAGGTGGCACAGAGAGAAACATTGCCAAGAGAGAACTAATAAAAAGGAGCGGTACGAAATGATGCTTGATAGTTATCTTACAGGAAACAAGAAACTTCCTTAGAAGTCATCTAACCATCACTAAAACATTAGTTAATATTGGATATTATGAAAAATTTCTTCACTGCAAAGGTTGTCAAGCATTGGAACAGGCTGCCTATGGAAGTGGTTCAGTCATCATTCCTGGTGGTATTTAAAAGACATATAGACTTAGGGACATGCTTCACTGGTGGACTTGGCAATGTTAGGTTTACAGTTGGACTCCGTGACCTTAAAGGTCTTTTCTAACCCAAATGTTTCTATGATTCTATGAATAAATGCAGAAAATGCCATTAATGCTGTTCTCTCATAATTGTTCATACAATAAAATTCATAACATACAAACCCCTACTATCCAAAAGGGGAACAGAACTATTCAAAACTTCAGTAGTCCAGCTATTTAAAAAATATTTTTTTTAAAAAAATTAAAAATTACTAAGATAATTTCCATAATATCTATCTGCACTTTTAATAACATGCTATGGGAATTGGTTAAATGTAAAGTTCTCTAGTAAAAAAAGATGGTCCATTTCTTTCTTAATTGCACAGATTTGTACAAAGTTTTCATAAAAAATGCCAATTCATCAAATATGAAGCTTCGAGGAAAATGTTACTGCCACAGACTCTCTGTCAGAAACAGAGAGAGAATCCTGACATCTAATCATACCAGGACATTCACTGAGAACACACAAGACCTAGGTGAAGTCCACATTTACCTGTATCAGAATGTTTCCCAAGAAAGCAAGACCCTAATTCTCTATTTGTTCATCTAGGATACATCTCATTATGAAGATGAAATTTATCTAACCTCTGCCGAAATTGTACCTAGTTTTTTAAGTAAACTCGTACGTACATGAACATGCATGTGTGTGCATGCATGTGTGCAAGTGAGAGAAATGAAATATAACAAAAGCAACAGTATTCATACATCCATATATGCCAATATATCCAAATCTATAACAAACATTTCCTAATTAGGAAATAAGAAGAGATCTTATTTCAGTTTGGTGAGTGGGAAATTCAGCCAAACCCCAAAACCAGTCCTGGGTCAGAACATCAGGAAAATGTACTGCTGCTATTAAGCCCAGGGCTGAAATATGCTGTCCTCCATGCTAATTATTTTTTTTTTTTTTAAAAAGAGGGGGGGGCTTGTAAAAAAAAACCAACAGCTAATTCACTGAGGTTTACCATGCAAATTGCAATTGCATACTTATAAAACTATTTTTAGCTAGTAGACTTAATTATGACCCTTTGAAAAGATCCTGAATAAGTTGACAGAAGAGGAAAACAATAAAAGGTTGCAACCAACCATCTGCTATGCTTGTTTAAAGCTTTAAAAGTGGTAATTTTTTTTTTTTAAATCCAGTGTCTGGCCACAGCATTGTATTCTCCATTGTCCTTTATTTCTTACTTTTCTTGCTTTATCTCAGTCGTCGTCCCTTTTTCTTCTTTCCATCTTCTTCAAATAAGATTTATCAGTAAGCATCACTACAAATTACTAAAAGGGGGCATTACAAAGGAAGCAGAAAAAATTTAGAAGGAAAGAAAAGAGAAGTGAAGGTGACCAGCAGTAAGAGTAGACCGTACTTCATTTTTATACCAGAATGTTGTAATAGGTTGTAAATTGACAGCAACATCTGCCAAGCAGTGCAAACACAAATATAAAACTGCTACATGCACAAGATCCTACATATATTTTGAGATTTTTTCAAATTAATTCTTCAGTGTTTTGAAAGCAGCAGCTGATGTTGAACAATTCTATTTGCTTATTAGTTGCTACTGCTTATGGGTTTCTAACAGGTTAAACCAGGCATAAAATGATTTTAAATGGCAGATTCTGGTCCACAGCCAACTCTGGATTTTGTCAAAGCTCCACCAATGGCCCAGATATGCAATGCCTCTTACATTCTGACAGGAATCCTTCCCCTGCTCTCCCAGCGCTTCGGGAAGTAGCTGCAACATGCTGCCCCAGTTCCCAACTGCCCAGAAACATGCAGTGCCTTTTGGTGCTGCAGAGCTAGAGTTAGCACACGGCACCTGCTCCCTGATGCTCAACCTCACGGACAGTGGACTAATCAAGGTCTTCTTTCAGTAGACTCAAATTAATGATTTACTCCTTTGTTGACTGTGATATTCATGGAGTAAGCATCTCAATGACCAAGAGAATGTAATTCAGAGAATAATTACAGATTATCAAAAGGACACAGAACTTTCATCAAAAGCCTGTGAATGGTGCTTTTTTGGGAAGGTGGTCCTTGCAAGCAATTCAGGTTCTGCAACCAGCCCTTGTGAACAAAACCTTTGTCATCTCTCTACAGATTGCCTACAAGGAGAATTTGCATCAAAATAAATAATCTGTCTCCCGTTTTTTAGGGAAGTACCCCTAAGATTTACAAATGAGTTTGTATGCAGGGAGAAGGAGAGATGGGCTGGAGGAAGCACAAGAGTTCAGAAAGTTCAGCTAGTGACGGACTGCACAACCAGTGAAAACCCCAACTTAAAAGCCACTGTAATGTGTGGAATGAGACAGCAGCAACTGAAAGAAGACGTATTTGCCATTGCAAAAAGCAAAGTCGGGATCAGACCAGGCTCCGAAACCGAGCCAGACGTGTCACTAGTTTCCAAACTGCATCAGGTATTACGTCACCCTACGCAACTCCTTTGAAAAGCTGGTACTGTGGAGAGGGGTGCGCTGAAACTTAATGCAGAATACAAGAAACACAAATTTAAGTGAAAATCCTCACCACAGGTAACATTTAGCAGATGTGTTAAGGGAGGAATAAAGTAGCACAGGTTGCAGAACTGCCCACGGGGGATTGTCAGTACACTAGCTAATAACATATTTACATTTCATATAGAACGAGGATTATGTAGGCATAGACCACATTATTTAAATTAGATAAACAAGAAAGAAGAAAGACAGAACGTTACCATTAGACATTCTGACCTAAGCTCCACAAGCTGTGTGAAATGCGTGGCTCACATCAAAGATAGCACCCAATAGCTCCACATTTCTACCTAACATAGTCCATGTATCTGAACCTGTCCTGTTATACACAAATCAATAATCATAATAATAAACCAATACAATATGCACACCTATAATGATAAACATAGTATCCAATATAGAAAGGCCATTGTTATCATGTAGCAGTTGCAACTTAGTATTTTGACATAGATGTATCACAGAAGAAAATCTATCCAAAACAAAGTTTTCAAACTTCAAAACTCCAGAGACAGGTGTTTGGAAGCATCTATATGACTGAAATAATTACAAATTGAAAGAACTGAGGAATGTCAGCTATGAAAGAAAAAAAAAAAACTGTTACAGAATAAACTAACTCCACTAAAATTAACATCAGAGTTGGTTAAGTATAAAACACCATTCAGCCTTCCGTTCAGACATACTTTCTCCTCATAATAAGCAGCAGGACTGGTGCTGTTTAATATCTTTGTTGATGACACGGAC
>VXAK01019789.1:10888-26310 GCA_013399435.1 Arenaria interpres
GGGGTTGGAACAAGATGATCTTTATGGTCCCTTCCAACTCTACCCATTCTATGATTCTATGAATAAATGTGTACCTTGTTGTCCTGATCATTCCTCTCTGATATAGCACACAGAAAAGAGAGGGGGTCTGGTCAAATTTTAAATAAAAGCAAATATATAAATATTTAAATAAGATTTTTTTTTAAATCAGAAACATTAGTCATAACAGATTATTACCCTACCCTTCAAAAATAGCACAGTTTCAAGCACAGCAAAATCAACATTTTGATCATTTATTCAAATTCTATCTTAATTAACAAATACTGCATGCTACAAATAAAATAGTCTCACAGAAGAATGAAAAACGCTTTGGAGTTTGATTCTACAGAAGTAGTTAAATATATAATTCAGCCACAGCTGGGCCAACACAAGAAAGCCCCTATAGCTTCCCTCTGGTCTCTCAATATGCTATACCCAATTTCCTTTCAATTTCTGACGGCAAACAGTAAAAATCTATTCTAGAAAGAGACCACAACAGATTTCCTCAGTCCTTTTCTTTATACTGTTGAATGCTATTTACTTATTCATCTGCTGATTTTCAGAAACATAGAAGTTAGCCTATTAGGTTCAATTATGTTTAAGGCCACAAAGGTATGCAAAGTCTCTGTGACACTCTGAAAGTAAATCACATGCAAAAGAAAAAAACAAACAATCAAACAAACAAAACCCTGAACAACCACAAACCAAAGCATTCCAGGAAGCATTCTTAAAGATCCGATTCTTTAGCCACAGATTGACCATAATGGAAAATATAGATCTTGCAATATTACATATTAATGGGAACATTTTGCCTTTTGTGAAGGTATATTCAGCATGCAATTAAAAAAGAAAAGACCAATAATTGAGAGCATCCAAACAATGGAAAATCCTAGAAGCAAATGCCTCTGGATAACTAAATGATATAAGTTAGGAATAAATTAGAGAACCGAGATTAATATAACAATAGTCCATAAGATTTGGCCTAAGAATTATCCATAAAGACAAGAGCCAAAGGTCCAATTCAGACTTGCTGAATTTCACCTGCAATTTTCAAGCATTCGGTATGGCTTAAACCAATGGGTCTGTCCCATCTATGCTCTAAATAAAACCCTCAGAGACAGCACTGATACTGGCGTGGAAAAGCTTCCAAGATAGATTGTTTAACTGAAATGAGAAAAATCATATGAATCTCACATTGAATAAAGTGTTATGTGGATAATTTTTTTGGCCCAAGTTGCTCACTACTGTACAATAAAAATGTAAACAGCTGTTAATATTCAAGCTATAGCTATCATGTGAGACACACTGTTGTGACTAGAATGGAAATACATCAAGTTTGTACTTTGTAACTGGACTGCTGCCAGCTTGAAATGTCATAAATAGCATAAATAGGACTAAAACCTTCATGCACAGCATTTTGTAGTCCCAAAGAATGAATACCCATACAACGAAGCTGATAAGGAAGCACATTAGGAGGAAGGAGACAGAGACAGCTCAAAGATTTCTACACAAAAAATACCTCCTTGTCACTTGCATTTGCAGCAGCAACAAAGCAAGTCCTTGGGGACCTATGCCCACCAAGATATGGGAGCCCCAACCACACACAGACTTCTCCCCAGGGACTCCACTCCATTGCCTACTACAGGTGTGCAGCTAATTATCCCTATCCCACGTAACCCCTCAGCACCGTTCCGAATCAATCCTGTCCTTCCCTGAGGTACGGATGAAGCACCCTCTCCTGCCTCAAGGCAACAAAGCAGCCTTAGCAGAGGCACTGAAGGGTGGCTGGTACTGGTGGTGCAACAGTGACAGGCCACCACTGTCACCCCTCCAGCAGAAGATGCTACCTCCTCATCCCCTACTCAGAAGAGTCCCCACTAGTTGCTACTCGCTGCCTGTACAAACAGCAGCATCTTCCAAATAGCAGCTTTGAGACACCCTGCTGCACCAGGGCATAAAGGGACTGGCATAAGAGAGAGGACATGCAAAGCGCTTGCAGCAATGCCAAGGCTCCTGTTCTTAACGCTGTACCCCTAAAACATTCAGCCAGGGCAGAAGCTGGGTCCTGCCTCATGGGCAAGACCTCCATGTAAAGAGTGGGTGTGCATAAAGAGATGAGAATACCCTCTGAAACACTGCCCAACAATACCACAGATAGGGAGAACCAATTCAAGACCAGAGCTGCCAAATACGTGAGACTTTAGCCACACATCAAAAGATATCGGGCAGGGAAGGTTTCCTTTTTAAACTACCAGATTGTTCTGAAGTGGAGTAATTGAGCTGAAAATTTCTGATTATGATGACAGCAGCTTCTAGCCTTCAGGGGTTTTCAGGACACTCTGAATATGGTACCTCTAAATTAAAAAAACCTAAAAGCATGATCTTCAAAAAAATATTAACGATTAAAAAAAATACAGTAAAATACAGGTCCTTCCCACATATGGTCGAGGCAAACCTCACTGCAGAACTGCCATACACCTGGGATGTGGGTAATGCTCTGTAAAACCGCTTGATGATGGATTTCTTCCCTAAGGATGAGTAACATCAAGAATAAAAAATTCTCCAGAAGTGATGCAGGTGCTGCATCTGCTTTTCTCCCCTCGGGCACATATGCCTTCTTTTAAATAAATAAATAAATAAATAAGCAAATGTTTTTACAGCTAAGTAATAAAATGCACTCGTTCCCACTTACCTAAAAACCTTCACTGACACTAGGACATCCTCTGTGACAAGTAACTCAATCTTTAGTATTATTATGTAGCACTCAGTGAAGCGCTCAGCAGGAATCATAAAAACCTTCATAATAATCCCCTCTATAAACGTTTCATCACAGATTGCATGCCCCCAAATTTCCCTCTCTTCAATTGAAATATGTGTGTTTACAGCCTCCCACTTAAATAATACACTTCACTTAGCTGTTTTATACAGGATAAATCAGGCTATGTAACTGAAAATGCCAGAAGCTAGGTATCTGCTCTTAAAATAATTGCAAAAATTCATATCCTTAATGGGCTTGATGCTTTACAGCGAGTTCATAAGCAGAGTAAGACTTGTATCTCCAGAAACACTGATGTCGTCTTCTCATTATTTATTGCTGAAAGGAATTTCCAACCTAATGCTGTCTCTTCCTTCAAAATGCTTTCAAACATCCCTTTGCTGTGATAACAAGAAAACAATACAAAGTTAGGACTGTCACACTTTCGTGACCCTTCGGCATGGAAAAATCACCTGTGCTGAAAAACCTATTTCAGTAAATGTAAATACTTCAGAAATTTATATTTCTCTCCTCCTAAGCACAACAATTTTAAAAAGCAACACACAGCCTTGCAAGTTCCCTTTAGGCTGACAAGTCACTCAGTTTTACAGACCAAAGCAATACAGCAGCACCATCAGTATGGGTCCACCATCCCAGCAGCTCGCAGCTCTGACTTACTCCACGCTGCGCAACCAGTGACAAGAAGAGGTTCACACTGAGAGGCAGAATTTAGCCCACAATATAAATTGCAAAGGTGGAAACATTTAGAAAAATCACTCGTCCGGCACACTTTACAGTAGCAGGGGAGGACCTCCAGCTCTAAACTAGTCGAGATTTTGGCTCGCTTATTTTTGTCAGTAAAACCTGAAGCCAAGCTGGCACTGCAGCCATCACGCGCATCGAAAACCGCCGCACAAGTATGCTGGATTTATAGCAGCGACCAGCAGACTACTGACACACAAAATAAACAAATCCATTTTGCCATTTGCACTTTTTTTCTTTAAAATAATTGTCCTTAGCTGACAATCCTTGAAAACGTTAACCAACATAACCATGCCGTCGTATTACCATACATAATTATTTAAGCAATTAAGTATTGCCAAGCAGAGCTCAACACTCCATTTCCATGTGTGTTCTGTTCTAATGGAAGGGGCATTAGAAACCAACTGAAAAGTAAGCAAAAATGATGTCTACTAATTAAAGTTAAAACTAAACTATGGACTGGAAGGAAATCCAGCAAGTTACTTAAATGTTTCAGGCGCAAAAACAACATAACAAAAAAAGGAAAGCAGTATGTACAGTTGGAGGTATGGACTGCTTATGGTACTACTTGCATATCTCTATGTACTTGTATCTTTTTGTTATCATTTCATTGACAGTGCTAAACAGGAAAAAAGCTTGCTTCCTTCAGTTTTCATCAGTTTCTGAAGCTTGTACAAATCATGGAGGGGAACAATCTGTATGATTGTTCAAGGAAAAGCTATTGTTGCAAATAATGGATAAAGAAATACTATGACAAAATAGTTAACTTTTATGAGGTTTGTAATTTTGGAATTTTTATCGTATTTGGTACCATTAAGCATGTCAAATTTTAGATGCCACTATGTATTACGTTACCTAATCCCTAACGTACTGTGCAGACAAAACAAAGCAAAACATGGATTAGTGGCTTCTTATGACAATGGGCTGGTTTGTAATTTTCCCTTTTTCCTTGATTTCAACTCAAAAATCACAGATAGACCTAGCAACATCATCACGGGGAACTCCAGTTCATTATCCATTTGCATCAGGCATAAAATCAGCTTTGTTATAGTACATAAACAACCTCAGCCTTCTGAGTGCTTACAAAAGGCTGTCTTCGTGAGAACTATGTAGCCTCACAGAAATTATTTATTTGGTCTGACAAGACCTCAGAGTTGTTACATAAAATTAACTTTCAAAGCTGACTGTGATGCTCATGTGATTTTGGGAGTGCATCCTCAGTCTCTTGGAAAACCAGTACTGAAGGTAATAGCCGTAACATTTAAACCAGCAGCTACTGTTCTTGCCCAAAATCTAAGACTGTCAGTACATCTACACCAGCAGAGCCAGATATAATATTCCAAACCTATTCTATCTTACCTTCAAATAGCAAGCTGGGAAATCACTTACACTATATTTAAAAAAAAAACAAGATGAAGTCATGCCTTCTAGAAAATGGCCTTGTAAGCATAACAGCATATAAAAAAGCACATGTACTTGAGAGCAACCGCTTTTATGTACTGTGCATGTGCAGTTCCAGATTCCAAGCATGATTCAGGAAATAAAGGTGACTCACATATAACCCATGTACCTTACTTATATCCTCAACCGTATTGATCCCACTGACTGCATCGGGACTCCTCAGTTGGTTCCGCTCACCTTAACACACTAGGGAGGATTTATTGAAAAAGACCTAACCATTTCTCCAAAATATAATTTCTGTTTACGAACTCCTGGCTTTGTTTCCCACCCTGAGATGCTGAAGTGCTTTACACCTGAAAACTGATCCATTTTATGCACAATGTTTTGCATTAAAGATTTGTTTCTAACTGATGTCACTAACTGGTTAAACAAATAAGAGTTGAACACACCTTAATCTAAATTTTTAAAAATTGTGTAAGCTTTGTGTATTATTCATGGTACAGTTTTGCCTAAAGCTGATGTAAATTATAACCCTGTTCCCACAGTAACACAGATTAGCTGTAAAGTAATACACATCACTTCTAACTTCCCTCCAAATCCACTCTGCCAGGAGCTGAACAAGCATGGATCCATCTACTTAGTTACATGCTAACGTAACCGGCATCAATGCATTTTAAAGTACCTGGACTTCTGTCCTGTCATATTCAAAAGCATTGGTTCAAGGCGTATTTTGCAGTTAACAAACATGTAATCTGTCACATAGCCTAGTTATAACCCATAAAAAAACCAATTTTAAATACTCTAAAATTTAGGTGTAATGAAAGATATAGGTATTTGCATATCCCACTCCTACATCTCCAGTGTCAGCAGTAGCACTACGTACATGCTTGCGTTCACTTCTGACTATCCAATAAAGTTAAGGGGAAATCTGTTGCAAATAAGAAAACCACTCTCATAATTCAGGTGTGCCATATTAAACCTTAGACATAACATCTCAGAGTACTTCATGAATAATGGAGTAAGCATGCAACCGGTTCCCCTTCACATTTTTAATCAGGAATTTAAAATAGTCACAGTCAGTTGGCATTCTTCACCACACAATCCTTAATCACATTAAACAATCCTTTAAAAGCCAACTGTGAAATGTTCATTAAAAAGTATTTAAGTTCTTTAACTCACTAATTTTCTAACAGACATTCCCTACATTGCAGTCTTTCAGCACTAACATTTAAACTGGCTGCCTCATGACAAGTCTGTTACCTAGACTGTTATCTAGTGTAATTTTAACTGTTCTAGTTTAGTAAACTAATCTAGCCTAATTCAACTTAATCTAGTCAAATACCTGATATAAATCAACATAAATATTTACTTTTTTTTTTTTCCTAAATGCATTTTCATTTTCCCTAGTGACTCAACTTTTTTCTCCAAAGCAACAAACTACACTGGAAGACAATATGCAGCTCACCAGCATGTTTACCTTTCTGCAATGTTCCCTAACACCTTAGTAAAACCTCTCAATTTTTCACACGAAAACTTTCACATTGAGAGATGCCATCCATTTTTATTGTTAAAGAGTGTAATATTTTTTGAGGCATTAAAAGTTGCTTATCATATCGAAAATCATACCATTCAAGGTCAGCGTGCACATAATTTGTTGGTTAAAGTACAGCAATTTTGTAGAAGGTGAAGAGCTCAATAGAGTTGAGACTCACCCCTCAAGCCTGGAGATAACATTTCATGCAATCCCAAACCAGGGCAAATCTAAATCTAGATGGTATCATCCAGAAGACTGTGACCCTGCCAGCACATAACTGGGCACTAGCATGTCATTCAGGATTCTCCATGCCAAATTCAAAACAAAGAAGTATTAAAATATCATTTATTAACTGAAAATAGAGTTCT
The DNA here is from genome assembly GCA_013399435.1 of Arenaria interpres. NCBI lineage: Eukaryota > Metazoa > Chordata > Aves > Charadriiformes > Scolopacidae > Arenaria > Arenaria interpres. The sequence continues at coordinate 17,727 of VXAK01019789.1, forward strand.
GCTGCTAGGGTTCCAGAGATATATTACCTTCTTGGAAGCACACAGTAGAACCAGCTTCACAACCCATGCATCCTTGGCCTGTCAAAGAAGACTTTTAAAAAGCTCTTACTTGCTTAATTAATTTTGAAATATGACAAAGCTGATGTTCTCCTAACACAGACCTACTTTGTTTCCTAAAGTCATCAAATAATAATTACTCCTTCTGACCCCTGTGTAAACAAGGGTATAATAAAACAAGACATTATTTCAATACTATCATTTTGTGACAAGATTATCCCAATATCACATCCTTTGTCCTGCCAAAAGCCATTTTGCTCCACTGGTATCTTCCCAAATAATGATGCAAAGATCTTTCCCCCAGTCTGCTGCTTCAGTGTACCCCTTTTGCATCCCTCCAGTGATTTCATCATTTCCACCAGCTACTCTTCATCCATCTGTTCCCAGCTGGAATTCACCCCTGCCTACCAGGACCCTCTCGCTTTATGCCTCCTTGTCTCTTTCCTGCTGAGTGAGGGAGGAGAGCCATCATCCACCCTCTGCTTCTTAAACTTCCAAAACATTCAACCCTGCATTTCCTTCCAGGTCATCCCTTCCATCAGGAAGGAGGAACCACAAAATACACTCCAATATCATCTTCTAAACCCTTCTTTTCTCTCCAAAGATGACAAAGTGCAGAGACCACTACATAGAATCATAGAACAGTTAGAGTTGGCAGGGACCTTAAAGACCATTGAGTTCCAACCCCCCTGCCATGGGCAGGGACACCTCCCACTAGACCAGGTTGCTCAAAGCCCCATCCAGCCTGGTCTTTAACACTTCCAGGGATGGGGCTGGAACATCACGCTGCCCAGTGTTCTTTCTCTGTCTGCTCCTGCCCGCCTGGGCAGCAGTCTTATTTTAAGAATGTGGGCACAGAATATAACTCAGGTGCATATGAGGATTTAATAGATTATTGCTGCCTTGGTGAACACCATCCTACTAAAATATATTAAAATGTATTGGCAAAAAGGCTTCAGACCATTATGTTTTCACTCCTGGTTGCCATGACCCAAGAGCACATGCAGATTCAAGTATGACTTCAAGCCGTTTTATTTAGATAGCATACTATTCCAGTGGGTGTCTGTGTCCTCAGACATGACTAGGAAGTGTATCTTACCCATGCCTTGGGCTCCGAGATGCTATTGTGATAGCACAGTAAACACTGCTATTGCTGCCCATGGAAATGCACTCCACACGCTTCACTTCCTGTGTCAAGCCACCATTTGCATGTTGGCTTTAAGCTCCTTGCATCCATTAGGCAGTCTGACTCAGCTGAACCATCTGAGTTTTGGTTGTTTGGTGTGTTTTTTTTTTAAACTACAAAAATCAACTAGCAGACATTCTTAATGAAAGTCACCCAAACACGCAAGACACATATTTATCATTTAAAAACACCAAATCCTGCAAAAATAAAATGGTAATATGCTAGAGAAAAACAAATTACTAGCAGGGAGGAAAATTATTATCAGCCCCTTTTGCAAGTAAGTAGAAAAGGGTACCCTGAACACCTGTGACAGTACTAGCACTGAGGAACAATGGGCTCTGAAAAGAACATGATTCTGTCTTTGCCAAATTATAAGCCCCTGAAAGGCATATGGTATAATTTTTGGAAATTCTGAATGCTTCCTCTGCTATGCTCTCTATTTGTACTCTTGAATAGCTACCTTGTAAATAATACAAAAAACATAATGCTTCAGATGACCTGGAGTACTTTAGGCTGACAGTAGCCCTGCCACGCACAGGGTCATAGCTCTCCTTGTGAGAATCACAAGACATGGGAAAGCTTAATGCTTAATGTCCTTCTGGGACACAGTATCTCTCCCACCTAGCAGAAAAACACAATTATCAATTAATCCCTGGAGTAGCGACAATGCAGAGAGAACATGGATGGCTTCTTTTCACCTGAGCACTTTGGAGGGACAGAGTCACCCTGCAAACCTGGGAAAAGTGTCACAGCTACACTGTGATCAATGCAAGTTCCATCTGCTCTCTCTGCAAAATAGGAGAGGCTCAGGAGGCAGACAATAAATATGAATGATAATTCAGTTTTCCACAGTACGCATAGCAAGGCACAGTCTCATTCATGAGCTCTGCAGCAGACAAGCTCCAGTTCAGTGCAAGACACTCCATCCCACACAGTCACCTGAGGAACTCAATGCTTCTTATGAATCTCATGGAAGATGTTCCCACATGAATGTATCTACATGTACAAAGGGGAGAGCATTAGCATTTGTAACCCAGATTTGGGAAGTTTGCAGTCATTCTTGAAGAACACATGAAGTGCTTCAAATTGATCAGCTTCCATTACAGCCTCTCTCCCAACAGCATCTTTTAGACTCTTACGTCCTCTCACCTCTCAGTGTGCCCCATAGGAACACTTTAAATAGTCATTTGGGAATGAATGATCCCACTACGACCACAAAAAGTTATGGAAAGCATCTCCTATTTCTCTGAGGGACTGAATCACATCATTTCCCAGGAGCCGTGACTATTACCATGGGTCACTGCAGCTCCACTTCAGGCATTTTCGATCCCATATTGTAAACCAGTAGACCTGAACTCCACCACTACTCGGTCTGGCTAAATATTCGTATTACCCCTGTTTAAATTCTCACCAACTTCTCATGTGCTCTAACTGCCAAACACTTCACGAAAACTCCAAACCACACAGACCAAGATGGATGGGCAGCAACAGGCGATTTTCACCTCCACGCACTCTCATACTCTCTTGGAGATAAAGGCAGTCACTCAACATATGACTTTACCATTATCTCTTACAACATTTTATTTATTGCCTCACTGTCAGGGAACTGTTCCAGAATTACTGTAATAAAATTTCTCCCACCAGCTAAGGCATGGGATGTGCCCAGTGCACAAAAATCAGAGTTTTAAACACTTTTCATTCACTTAACAGAAAGCACGTTACATGCCAAATGTGTAGGCATAGTTCACATCCTTACATGCACTCTTCACCATTTGCGGTCTCCCTACACAAAGAACAAAATTAGACTACCAGCATATGCTCGGTTACATTTGGGCCATTAACAAGGTGAAGGATGTCATCAATATTACAGCAGCTCTGGCACCAGTTAAAGCAAATCTGCATAGATGAAGGAGCAATCATTAAGCCGTTACAGACTCACTTTCCTCTAGAGTGTCAAAAAATCCTCCCCACATGCCCTCAAGTGCTGGAGTTTGGTTTTGATCTCTGATGTAGCTGAAAGATGTGTAAAAGCAGGCATGACATTATTCACTGACTAAGTGCCTGAGACAGCCCTGTGTGTTGTTTATTCCGGTGAGTGCATAAAATATCTTGCGGTCATGAAATGTGTCAGAATGATGTTTACTTTGAACCGAAATATACAATTATCTTGTTCATAAAGCAGAAACCTCTCTCTCGGCAAGAAAACTCATATTTCTGCAAAGAAATACTGCTACAGGAATCCCAGTGCACCTTTAGGAGGACAGTACTTTCCCTTTTATTTCCCTCCTCTTTTAAGCATACGTTTAGCTGTTCTATTTTAGGAGTGCATGGGAAAGGCTACATAGTTCAAAATGAGAAGCATTCCATAGAAGCATTTCCAATTTTAATTACAAAGTAATATCAAATCTGTATGGACACAACATGAAAAGAGAATTTGTTAAACCGGCTTCCCTCTGGATTCATAACCTTTCTTCATCATTCAGCCTGCAGAACGGAACAGTCAGAATCCTCCACCAGCAAACATTTTGGTTTCTGCGTAAGCAGTGAATCCTCTGGAGACAGAGGAGGCAAAGAGAGGTTGGAAAATGCGATTCCTTCTGTATCTCTCAGAGAAGTGCCAAACATTATGTAGGGCACAAACCAGCTCTGCAGGTTCACCATAAACATAGCTCTTCTTGTCGTCTCTGAGTACTGTCGAGTCAGTGAATTAGTTTACATGTCACTGTGCCTACTTGCTTGTTCTTTTAAAAAACAGAAACTAGGAGAGGGGAGAAAAAACTCACCTTAATGCAGTGAACAGAAAAAAGAAGTTCCCTCTTCAACAGATTACCTGTGGCCAAGAGTGAAAGCAAAGGGGTTTGGTTCGTAGAGAAAAAGGAAAATACAAATAATACTAGTAATGCTGAGACGTGCAGCAAGTAAGAGAACCACAGCAGTCAGCCTGGAGTGGGAGAGGACTGAGAACATCACAGGCATAACTAGCAACCTGCCTGGATATCAAGAAGAACACATTACCTCGTGGGCCATACCAGCCAACACCTGGTAGTTTTCATCCTTCTTGGAGCACCACCAAAGCACAGCTTGACTAAGCAGAAGGAGGTCACCAAAATCACTATTAGACATCAGTGCCCTCAAAATGACCTGTGGATGGCAGGGTGAAGAAGCGAGAAGGGGAAGGCACCTAAATCCACATCTGCATCTTCCCTTGTATTTCCTAATCAATAAAAGATAGAGCTAGATAGAGCTCTTAAAAGCAAGTTGATGGAAATGCATCAAATGCAACAAAAGTTTCTCCATCCTCAGTATACCAGCTATATATGGAAAAACTGAAAAAGAAATACAACTCTCTTGCGGTTTTTGGATTACAATGATAGCTCTGATCACAAAGCAACAACGGCATAAATATTCACGGAATCAAAAAGAACTATAAAAAGACAGATGTTGGAGCTATGAATACAATAACATTCAGTTTGTGTCTGTTTTTCCAGGACACGAGATATCCACTGAACTATTTATCACCTCATGACAAAAAAACCTATGCTTCATTTCCTGTAAACAAGACAGGATGTCTAAATAAATTCTAGCACACAAAAAAAATAAATTTAAAAGATGTGAATATTCATACAGAAGAATATGTTAGAGATGCTAACATGAAATTCATCTAGGGAGGAAGAGGGCTTTAGTTTTCAAAAATTATTTGTTTCCTCACACTATATGAAAACCCCTGCAGGATACAGAAACATTTCCACTATTCCTGAACCACCCCAGTATCATTCAGGATTTCATATAACAGTGTAAATGTAAAGAATGGGCAAAAATCTGTACTATAGAGACTGAAAATGCCGTATCTCGATTCACAAATACATGAATTCCACTAAGGCCCTTCTGGCCTCAAAAGGATATTGCAGGAGTCTGGGTTTAGGCATGGTATTGATCTATTCATCCGCAATGAAGAAGAAGGTATGCTAAGAGCTGATGAAAGGCAGCAGTAGCAATCAAACCCAATGGATCTGCAGAGGAAAATTACGGTTCATATTTCCCCTCCTGCCCCAATCTAACCCAATTCCCTGTGATTCTTGCTACATTCACAAGCTGCACAAGCCTCTGACAGAGCCGGGAGATTGCAAGTTTATTTACACAAACCGAACTGCAACAGAGCTCACCTCTTGACACCTTAAAGCAAATGTTAAGTGAAAAACAAGGAGGGAAACAGACTGGAGTAATAAAAATTACCTTAGCGGTTGGGATCATAGATTTATGAACTGTGTGCTCTTTCACTGGAAAGAGTTTCTAAATAACAGAAAAAACACACACACACAAAATACAGGTGCAAACACTGGGAGGGTGTAGTCAGTACTGCCATCGTCTCTGTAATGCACCACATAACCACTGAATTCGCTACACAACTGAAGTCTTGCTCTCTTCCCCACACATACCAGCATCCAACTCCCCAGAATTTCTTCTTCTACAGTCATATTTTTCTCCTCTTTACCTACGTTAAAACTCAGGCCAACTACACAAATTACTTTGTGCAGTCTCATCATCACAACATGAATTAAGGATTGTCTTACTATGTTTTCCCTGAAATTCCATCACAAACTCTTCTGGGCAAGAAACAAACCAGCCCCTGATTCTCAAGAAGAAGGTACAGGATGAAAACTGCTACTTATTTGATGCGTGTAGCCCACACAGAAAAAACAACCAGAATTGTCCTGAACACACTGTCCTAAAATTGTGTATTGTTCATTTTCTACTTAGATGTGCCACTCTTTTCGCTTTAATGCCCACAAGCCATCAGCACCACTCGGCGTGGGGACTGACAATTCCTGCTCGAGCCTTCTCCATTCTGGTGGCTGTAAAGTACCAACTGCCAGACTGTATGAGAAAACTAATCCGGAAATCCTGGCAACGTGAGTGGATTCTCCAGTCAAAACAGAAAAGCCTCCCCAGATCTGCACCTAGCAACTGGCAGGGGCACCGCAAGCTGCTGGAGCTATTTCATGTGAACAGCTGAGTCTGCAGGCTGAATCACTCGCAGAACCCTCTGTAAAAGCCTCTGCTGTTTCCTGCCTTTTCCCAGGATGGAGCCAAAGGAAATTCACACAGAGTAGGGGCAAGCAGGGTCAGCGGGCTTGGTGCACTCCCATTGGCACACTGAACGTCTCAAGATAAATCCTTCAAGCCGCCTAAATTCAGGCTGGTATTGCATAGTTCCAGAGTTCAGCTCGCACCCCGGGTAACAGTCCCATCTAACGCAAGAGCAACCACCACTCTCTGATTGAAAAGTATTTATCGGTGTTACCCAATTTTAAAGTAAGAGAGCAAAAGTGAAGAATCAGCTGTCTTTTACTCTGAGAAGCCTAAAGAAATAGGATTAAAATTATGTTCTGTAGTAGCTCTGTGGCATGCATAGCACTCCGCAGAGCGACTCATCTGCATTTGCACAAATACTGTTCAAAGAAATAACGTTGTCTCATTTCGCACTCCACTATAGGGCTTGGAGTTTGTGTCTATAAAAATAAAAACAAAAAACACACCACCAACTGATGTCCCGATTCTGCAGAATACTTTTGTGTTAGACTCTGATGCTAAGAGCATTCAAAACAACAACAACAACAAAAAAAAAATCAAGAACCTGTCATCCCAGAAGAGATTACAGGTTCAAATCCAAGATTACAGCCACAGATCCTAAACACAGCTATTTAGTAAGCACCTACTAAAACCCGTGCTACTCCTAGTTTAACTACACCGACTGTTTAAGACGGTCCACACAGCACTTCAGATTTTCCACTAAGGACAGTGTTACGAACACCATTTCACACGTTTTAGTATCAGAACTATAAAATCTATCTTTAATCATTCACAAAATCTTTTTTTTTTTTTAATTTTTTCTTTTTGAAAACAAAGACTGCATCTATACTAAAACTAGTAAAACCCCTCCAAGCATTTTGGGGTATTGAAATCCACCACCCATGCTAGCATTGCCTGACAAAAATCCAGTCTGTGCCAGTCAGCGTTCTTGATAACCAGTTCCCAGGCATCGCCTGGCAGATAGAAGGGGTCCAGGAACCATTCCCAAAAGACATTTCACATGCAGACACTCTGTTCTGGAGACAAGAAGGTTTCACTAGCCTCTGAGCCTGGAGACAATAAAAATATACCATTACTGTTGGAGCTTTATGCATCAATTTCCATGGGATTTCACCACTAACTTGAAATTGTTCATGACTGATTTTCGGTCTCTCTATATTTAAAAAATTATTAAGCCCCGTTGTAAATTCTCCTGATAACACTTGGGTTGGGGGGAATGTGGGGACTGATTGTTTTCATTTTGCAATCCCATTTCTTTTTTGCTTCTGTTGCAGTTACGTGAAAGACCAAAAAACGTGGGCATGAAGACTGACCGTATGAAAAGTTATACACTGCTTTGTCAGAAATATCCCATTATCTTTGCAACATGTGCCCCTTTATAGTAAATTTACATATTACAACACTAGGACAAAAAACAGCCTGGTGCAAATCTTGATTCTGGGGAATTTTAAAGTACAATTCTGTTCCAAAGAGGGTTGCTATGGGGAAGACTTCACTGTGAGATAATGTTTGCAAGGAGTAAAGCATGTCTTCAATCCAGACTGTTTACTTCTTCCTGGGGTTTAAGTAAACAGGGGAAAAATAACAAGTGTTTTTAATGATGATGTTGACTCATTTAACATTTTTCTAAAGGAAGCCTTTAAAGAGCAATCATTTTGCAGCCACTCAATACCTACGTTTCTTACTGTAACGATCTGAAATGGCCAGATTTCCAATTATTGCAGGAGTTATTTCTGTTTGAGAACCCTCTGTTGAAAAGGACTCATGGTATATAGCCCATACCTTCTCATTTTTGGCTGTGAGCAACCTTGATAAATTTTATACATATACTTAAGCTTATATAGATTGGTATGGTCCTTTTTATTGCAAGTTTCCAGCATTACCTTCAGTCAGGAGAAACTTTTCCTCTAAATGTAACAGTACTAAAGTATCAACGTTCATTCTTCATCCCTAGGTCCTCCTTAATCGAGTTTCTCAGTAACTCCCATGAACAGCCAGCACGAATAGGATGCTTCCTATTCACACTTGGGCTACTACTGCTATAATTAACCGAGAGCTGGAGAACAGCATCTATCTTGACAGCACACTCAAATGGCAAGAGCTGATTATCAACACACCTCCATCAAAACCAACATGTTAAACCCTGAGAAGAGAAAAACAGGAACACTTTATGAACTGTGTATAGCTGAAAAGGATAAAATAAACTGATAGTGGAGGAGTGAAGGAAGAAAAGAGTGTTTGGGGCTTTTT
>VXAK01019790.1:0-10093 GCA_013399435.1 Arenaria interpres
ATGCAGTGGCATTTTGTACTCTTCAGCTGTATTGACACACTTTCACATTCTTGGTCTGGTTGGTATCAGTGCCTGATGTAGCAAGTTTTTGAAGGTTTACCAGATGAGAAATTGCTCAGTGGGCAATGGAAAAGTAGAACCATAGTCCATATCATGGTCTAATCCTGTGCCTGACCTTAGAAGAGAAAAGAAAAGTAAGCTCATACTTTGAAAAAGCAAGTTTTATAAAAAGTACAACACTAAAATAAGTACGATGTTGCTTCAAAGTCTAGTTAGATGAAGTGAAATGTGCAACACAGAAAGAATATGTTTATTAAAATGAGAAAGAACAAAATACATACTAGGTAGAGTGTACTTTTCCTGTTATAAAGTGAACATAGATTGAAAAGGAGGACATATTGCACATACATTTACACCATGTTTATATACCCTACCATAAGGGTAATGCAGAATAGTAATTTATACACACTTCCACTTCAATATCTGAAGAAAATCGAAGACACATATGTACACAATCTTGATAGACATACAAATTGAATATCTGTTTTCAGAAGTGCAAGGATCAAATCGTATCAACTATACATCTAAGCAGAATCATTTTCATTTAAAAATTTGTCAAACACGTCTGCCACAAAATGACTAGCCCTTGCAATGCTTTTGTTAACTGTATGAAGGCAGATGTGTAAAGCTGAAAAACAAAATAAAAAAGTTGTAAATAGTAATCAACTTTAACAGTAAATTTTCTATCTGGAAGACAGAACAACTAACAAAAGTTGGTATATAGATACCAAGATGCAGGTGAGTTCCTTATATAGATTTGAAAAACAGGGTGAGGATAAGCAACAGAAAGAACAGGACAACAAATTATTAATTTTACACTACACTGTAAGAGACCTTGAAAGATCTAACTTAGCCTTATCTAACTTGGAAAGCTGACAAATTACTTGCCACCAGCTCCATACCAAAAGTAGTGTTGCACTTCAACCACACCTTTCTGCTCCTATTATTAGAAAAGGCATTTGACATTCCTTTAAACAGATAATTTGCCTTCCACCCTGCCTGTTTACCTACCTCTTTTCCTTTATAGTTTATCACTGGAACTTTGTGTTACTAGGGGGAATTGTATTAAAGAAATAGAGTCATTAAGATGTATATTTTTTTGCTTCCTAAGAACTTTGTACAAAGTCTATGTATAAGTGAAAAAAGTTGTACAAATTAACTGCAAAGGATTTACAATTTTCACCTCATCGGCTCAGAGCCAGATAGCTCTGTCACACATATGATGCTTACCATTTTGCAGAAACATAAAAAGCAGTTGAAATATAGCTATTTAACTGATATTTTCTTCAAGCCATGTATTCGTTCGCAGCAAATCTGGTCTCAGACTGCTTTCCAGAGAGGTTAGGATCAAAGGAAATATTCAAGCCCCTGCAAATGAACATCACAGACTACAAATATCAAATAACTACAGAAGTTTAAATGACGATAGAAAGGAAAACAAAAATAAAAGCAATCTAACATCACATTTAAGTTACCAACAGATTAATCTATAACGCTTTATCAGCTATTATACAATAAAATATTTTAGACATTATTGTATTTTTTAATGTTCTTTTATTTTATATGAAAATGTTAATCAGAATACTATACATGAATGCAGACTAAAGTAGGAAACACATAAAAAATGTGCTCTGAAAATGTAAGTTTCATCAATATTAAAGTATAATCTCTTTCAAGCTAGCTTAGGTGCAGGTTGAATACCTTTTGGCAGATAGGAAGTTTTAATAGGTAGTAATTTCTGGTAGTGCACGATTAGAGTAAATTCAGAGAAAGTATGAGCAAGAATCCAGCCTCCAGAATATTTTTTATGTTCAGCTGGATCCCATAATATCACAAGATGAGAAAATATATGTGAGCCTTAATATACTTCTGACAGGTAGGACAGTATCACCTTCTTGACTAATACTGCTTCAAAACAACCTGCCAGGAAGCCATTAGTAACACTGATTACACTGAGTGCAAAAAAGCCCTTGTATGTCTTTTCCAAACCCATTTTTCTTTAACATCCATTCACACCTTCTCTGATCTTTTGTGCTAAAGCTGAGAAAATAACCTAAGGAGATATTATCTTTCCTATTATGATTTCTACAGTGCTATTGTGGTCATTCCAATTTTCTTCTTTTTGCTGTGGAAAACAAATTTTTTGACTAATCTTAATTTTTTTTCTTTTTTTCCTGAAAAGTGCTATGTAAGACCAAGACACTATTATTAATATTATTATTATTATTGTTTGATTTATCTTAGGATCATATCTTCAGTTGGCAATAAAACTTAAAGCCATGGAAGCGTTCATTTCAATGCAGTCTCTTACATCTTACCCTAAAATCACCATTTTTTATTCATTTTTCACTACAATGTATCTGCAGTTTGGTCAAAGTCTGGTATTTCACTGTCTTGGAACAGGAGATGTGTTTGGGCAAATAAGGGCTGAGAGAGAAGTTCCCTTTTCCCAAGTCTGTCAGCAGCAAGTAGGACATAGTGAATACTGAAAGGCTCATTTTCCTTTTAATCTATTGATATCACCTCTTTCTTCAGCTACATTTGAATTTTAAAATAGTGGAATAAACAAAAACTATCTTTTTGTCCAGTTCAGAATTGGTTCCTATGCCATAAAAGACCTATGCCAGAGATAAAACACTGGTTTTCAGGAAATAAATTTTCTGTCAGGATTTGACTGGAGCACTTTTTTCTCTCTTGTCTGGTCCCAGAACCCTAGGTTTAAACAATAGGATCACTTTGCCTTTGATTCCCTTCACCAGGCTGTCTTCTGGGAGGTGTCTCTTAGCTCAGAATTGTCATGAGCCCATTTATTGTTATTGACAAATGTTATTTGCATTTAAAGTTATTTTCTTTTGTGCAACATATTAAACACCCAGTCTCCTGTACTGCACTGACAAGCACTGAAATAAGCTAAATATATTCAAGGAGCATTAGCAGGCTTTTACAGACACAGACTTAGATGGAGATCAATCAGGGTTTAAACCACCATTTCCCAGACCCCATTAGCCCTACAAGGACTCATATGTACTTCCAGAACATGACATCCAAGGCTGACAAGCCCTATCAGCAAAATAAGTACATTTGCCCGTGCTTTTATACAGCAGTTCTATAGTGTATTTGATATCTTCTTCCCTAAAGACTGCCAAAGTCTGCCTCACCTGTTAGAATTATGATATTTTCTTAAAGGTCACTCTCCTTTAAGCAATGTGATAAATTATTTTTATTTTATTCACCTTTTGCTTTCCCCATCCTTAGAAAACCATCTAAACCTTTAAGTCAGTATGGAGAAACAGAGCGATTTCCTAAAGCCACTGATTGAGCTAAGTGTAGAACTGAAACTCAACTTGGTTTCCTTAAAATGTTTCTGGGAATTATTTTTCCTTACCTTCAAAGCTTTCCATAGGAGAATTGCACCAATAAACCTTTATTAGAAGAGAGCTGCCAATAATGTAGTCAAGATTAATTAACATAAACGAGCTATAGCAAAAGTTACCCTCCCAACACCGCACAGTGAAAAGCCCATGGTCAAGCCCTTGCAGTCAATTTCCCTGTCCTGCATAAAAGGCTCGCAGAATCTGACTGTTGTTTAGATGACCCACTTATCTAAATCCTTGCGTATCCCTGTCATATGTACATTTGATACTGAAAGATAGAAACTATCAATGTTTAAAAGACTTCCCTTGGGAGTTAGTAACCGTAACAATGATCTGTACATACATTTACATATATATTACATATATATATCCCCGTAAAAGTTAGCGAGAGACAGATAATTAAACCTCACAGGATTTTTAAACTCTTGACCCTCACGTAGTCAAACAGAGACACGAGTTTTCATCTTTCCTGACATTAAGATGCAAGGCTATTGAGAAATCAAACCTTCCTTACTGCTTTAAAACAAGATAATCATAGAATCATAGTATAGTTTTGGTTGGGAGGGACCTTAAAGATCGTCCAGTTCAAACCTCTCTACCATGGGCAGGGACACCTCCCTCTAGAACAGATTGCTCAAAGTCCCATCCAGCCTGGCCTTGAGCATTTCCAGGAATGGGGCATCCACAAGTTCTCTGGGCAGCCCATTCCAGTGTCTCACCACTCACACAGTTAAGAATTTCTTCCTAATATCTAATCTAAATCTCCCCTTTTCCAGTTTAAAACTGTTACCCTTTGTCCTATTGCTACACTCCCTGATAAAGAGTCCCTCCCCATCTTTCCTGTAGGTACCCTCTGGAAGGCTGCNAAATAAACTGCTTTAAAACATTTGCCTTTGCGCCACTGTTTCATCCTTGGTGGTTTGTGACTGTGGGCCATGACAGCTTGAAGACACTAGCTTTAGAACTGTTTATATCTAAAAAAAATAAATCCCCTTCATTAGTGATACAATCTGCTTAATATTGGCAGTAACAATGAAAGGCCTTTAAGTTTGGCAGGTCTTCTTACAGTCTGGTAAGAGAAACACATATAGGTGCTTCTACTCGTTTTCCAGTTTTCCACAGATTCCACTGGTTTTCTAAACTTTTCCCTCTTCACCTGTGTTTTTTTCTGTCTCATTACTAACTTCCAGAATTAAATTTTTTCCAGAAGTGTAGTAAAAGGAAGAAATTATATGAGAAATATTTCACAGAGTTTTGTAACATAAGTACATTAACAAAGCCCATCCCAGAACTACAAGGGCAGGCAGGAGACAGCTTCAGATTTCTCTTAATGCTTATTTTAAGAAAAAGCATTATTTTAAGAAAAAGACACTACTAAGTAAAGGAGGCTTCAGTACTGGGAGCTTGAATCAGCCATTTTCAGTGCCTGTGAAATGATACTTTAATTATGTTTTCCCCAGGAAACAACATTTCTCACCTTTTTCACATTAGCCTCTAAAGCAAACAGGCTTGAAAGTTAGGTTTTTATCCTGAACAGAATCAGGCATGGCCTCATGATCACCTGATATCTGGCTCTTGATTAGCTACACATTGGTTTTAATTATCCACCTGCTTTCAATTAAGTACCAGGATATCCATTCTATTAACAGTACAAACTAATGACCCTTGCACATAAACAGAAGTTCTTTTTCCTTCAGGGTAAATCTGAAAGATAAAAATAGTTTTAAAAGGTTTTTAAGCTTAAAAGTTTCTTGCTAACAGTAGTCACAAAACACCTGTTTTAAAATCTATAGATAAATTAGTATTATGCACTAACAAAAGTGCCACATTTTATTGTGGGGGGACATAGAAAGAAATTTGGTTTAGGTATTGAGAGTCCATTTAAAAAACAATATACAGCTGGTATGTCATCATACCCTAAAAATCAAAATCTGAACCTCTACACTTCTCCAAAATAGGGATGTCTTTGTTTCATACACTGCTTTAAAGAATGCCCTGTAATGACCGCACGATCAGCTGCTAGAGCTAGCTGTGTGAGCAGCCCTGATGTTCTCCAGATGTGTAAAATGATGATTCAGATCTGCATACTACATTTTGCAATCTGGAAATTAAATATTAGAGAATGGTTTTAAAAATCATACAGAAGCGTAAGATGCACTGGATTATTTTCCATGGTTCAGTTTTGTGCTTTCACTACAATCTGTACCGTGGATGGATTTAATTTCATTGCTATTTCCTTTGCATCTATTGAAACACTGTGCAGAAAAAAAAAAGTGCAGACAATTTAAAAGAGGAAATAAAGAAAATTTAAAGTAGTATTATATAGATGAATGTATCTTTAATAAAAATGAACTGTATGTAAAGAATAGCTGTGCTGCATTAAAATAGATACAATGAAGTAAATTTTTAAAAATGCAGTATGCATTCATGTTTAAACAGGCAGTACAGCTTTTTGTTTTCAACAGAAAACAAAAATGGAATAAAAAATCCAGCACTAAAACCGAAACAACAGACAATACAAGGACACTGAACTGTGGAAAAGATGTCGAGTAATGCTGCTCAAAATTCAAATTGCTATCAAATCATATATAAAATAGTCCTAGTCACTAGGACTCCTGTGAAACCATGTTTGGAATTTTATCTCTTCTGGAAAATAAGTTCAGAGAAAAAAGACATATGTTATTCATTTTCCACATTCTAAGAATGTTTACAGGACAGAGGAGAAGACGACATATAGTGGAAAGGTATTATACCTGATGGCTCTTATATACCGGATGTAAGAAAGCCTGCCATAAGATCTAATTATCAAGAATTGCCTTTTCTGCCCCAAAGCAATCATTTTGATGACAGCCTTCTATGCACTGTGAAACAAAATGGGAAGCTTGTGCTATATAAACTGGCTCAGCGCTTCCTTTTACTTCCTCTGATATCAGTCTCCCCATCTCATTTATTTTCCACACATTAATGGTAGCAGTCACCTTGAGCTGGTGATGCAGAGCAATTTTCACAGAAACCTTGATCAGAAACCATAAATCAGCCTGATGTGCTTTTATGGTCTAATAACATTCTGCCTGCTCCTACAGGCCCTTATGTAAAACTGCATTGCGGAGAATCCCTTGGATATTTTTTTTCACATGCACTCCTGTATCTATAAAATGTAAAATACCTGCAATGTAATAAGATTAAGATACTTTGTTTAAACCTGTAGACATGAAAACATTCAGTATCAGCATGTAAACACGAAAACATTCAAATATTAACCTGAATTTTTTTCTGTAGATTTTTCTGTGTTTGGTTGTTGCTTCCCACATTATGTCAGAGAAACTATGTATTCTCACCCTGCTCTCCCAGACGCAGTGCATCAACAGGCAGAGCACACTAAAGCTGAATGCTTTGTCTAGATTAGAGAACACTAACCTGTATAGCTGTCTCAGCAAACCCACCTAACGCAGGAGCCTTCTGAAGGTGAGTCTTGTCTAAGATTCCATCCTCATTTGTAGAAACATTAAGGTTGTTTTATAAGTCAAGAACTTAGAAAAGAGAGTTTGGTTTCATCGTTTAGATCATAATTTTCTTCCCATGAAAAACAGAATTATGTAAACCATAGTGTTTTTTACTGTATATCCCACTTTTTTTTTTTTCAGTGCCTGGTTTGGGAAGGTGTAATGTGATTTGAAGAAATACTTAACATTCCCAATGTTTCAAATCGAGTTTTCAATATTTATATATGTATATTTCAGATTAATCTCTGTGTGCCTCAGTTCCTACCTGTAAGGGAGAATAATTGCACTCCCTGACCTTGCAAAGATGATGTGGAAACACACAGATACACACACACATTCTAGAGTAATCCTAATTACTTCTTTGTAAGACAGGTTTGTGAACATAATACATGTAAAACTGACATATACAGTTTATGCCATATATGCATAAATTTTTTGCTAAGTGGATTATTCACCATTTTTGGTTCCTCATCACATATTTTTTGAAGGAGTTATCTTTTCTTCTATTACTGACAATAGTGTGTTTTTTACTTTTATGACTCATTTTCTACAGATTTTATGAAGCCCCCTAGTCAAGAAGCATATGCAGCTGATAGCTGCAATCAGTGCACCACCAAATGTCCATGATTCACAGCATCTATGACATTAGGGCTCACAGATAAATCCCCAGCACTCAGAAGAAAATGCCAGCTTGTAAAAGGCAGATTTATCATTTCAGGACTTGGGATATTAGTATCTAAAGAGAAAAGAGAGCATGGGATGGGTAACTTCTCATCTTTCTCTGATATCTCTCACAGTTTGAACATAAGTGAGATTGGTTTTCTGTTTGCAGAAGGCTTTTGCAAACTGTTCAATTTGTAAACAGAGTACACAGGGTAGCAAGGAAAGAGCAATGGAGCGAAATGAAGTAAAGAAATATTCCTTTCAGATTTGCTGATTCATAGCTGTGAATAATGCAGTCATAGCACCAAACCATACATAAAAAATTCAGCCTTTGCATTCAGTCACTGAGAACTTTCTTTTCCTATCCAAAATAGCTGTATTTTCCTCCAGCATCACTTCTACAAAGTTAAAATTAAGGAGGGAAGTACCAAATTAAAATGAACTGTCAGTCAGTTAAAACTATATTGGGAATGGTTACAAGATACTATACTTTTTTATTGTAACTTCCACTACTTCAAAGAAAATTACTACTTTGAAATGTAGTGGATACTCCCCACCTTACCTTGAAGACTCATGCTGCTTAGTTTGGTACATGGTGCTTTCATATGAAGAACGAGTTATCAAAAGAGAGGGACATCCTTACTCTGTATATATTCTTTATTGCTTTACTCCTGATTTTATAAGAATGATTCTGTTTTTCCTCTATGATAATTTCTGTAATTACATCAGTTAAATGCCCACTCATTCTGCTGACAGTGTTTTTGCTGAAGTCAAAGGCATTGGGGTCCCAAGAGGCATTGCTGATAAACAAAAATGGAACTGAAAATAGAAATAAGTTGTTTTGCACACTTAAAATGACATTTCTTTTTTGCTGATTGGATACTAAGAAAATCAAACTCTAGGGTCTACTAATTTGTTGGATTGAAATGGGCTTAGACTGGACACATAACATATTTTGATAAAATGTCAGTGAAACTGGGTTGTTTTGACACTAGAGGAATCTGTTACTGTAAGGTATTTGCAACCCTTGTGATGATTTAGACACACAAATTATGAAGGTACAGTTTAATCCATAGATAAGGTAACCCCAAATGTATTATGGGATATAATGGATATGCAAAACATATGATTTGAGGAAAAAGTGTTTTTCAAAACTTGTATCTCAAGGCGATATCTTTTATATGTGTTGGGCATAAATTTTCAAAACTGAGAAAATTGTGGGTATGAATACCACTAGCAATACTTAGCAAAGTTTGGGATTTTTTTAATTCTAGTGAAAATGTTTTCAATGCCTCTTGATTATATATAACTACCACAGGACTGCCAAAAATGGAACCTGCCAAAAGTAGAAAGAATTAATAGGCTTCATCTCATTTTAGTTTTGCCTAATTTGTAACAGTTCTTACGAGAGCGTGATTTCTTTTTTTTCCAACATCACTGTAACAGAAGGTATTTTATGCCCTGGCAAGTATTGAACTGGTGTGAATGTGTGTATGTGTGTAGGGGTGTGTCTGCACATGTGTTTATATATACATTCTACAAATATATTTCTACTGCATGTATTACTGAAAGAAACAATGGAAAATGCCAAATATTTTGGCTTATCTTGTGTTATAACCTTACTGAGTCCATACTAATTTGCTTCCTGCACAAAATGTAATCTTCCTTGAAGTGACTGACATATTGTCACCATGGCTTTTTTTTTGGTTTGTTTTTACGTTTAACCTCCTCTAATTTGCAATACCTGGTGTTCTGCAGCTGTGAAAATTCTTTCCTTGGTGATGGTCAATTCTTCACAGATGATTTAACTTGTCAGGACTCCACACACAGAAAGAAATGAGATCTGAACACTACTCGCCAGAGTTTTGTCTATTAAATTATTTGGACTACGTATACTCTTTTTTTTCTTTATGTACAGACTAAAGATTTTCTTTGTTGAATGTAGTGGTTTCCCATATTGATATTTCCTGTTCTTCATGCCTGAAAATAACTATTCAGATTCTTTTGTATGTGCTCCAAGAAATGGAACAGTTATTTCAAGTTCTACATTTATTGTAGTGATTATATATTCAGTAACCACTGCTGAGAACGAAGGCCATGAAGTATATCCAGTTGCTGGTTCATAAATCAAGTTCCCC
Source organism: Arenaria interpres (assembly GCA_013399435.1). Classification (NCBI taxonomy): domain Eukaryota; kingdom Metazoa; phylum Chordata; class Aves; order Charadriiformes; family Scolopacidae; genus Arenaria; species Arenaria interpres. Next base: position 9,739 of record VXAK01019790.1, read on the forward strand.
ATGCACCTGGTCTACTGAAAGAATGTTTACTGGTCTTACTGAAGGCCCCCCTTAATTTGATTTGAATTGAAAATGTTGCTGTGTTTTGTTTGACCAATTTCTTGCTAAGAGTTTGGTCCACTTTTTCCTTACAGTTCAAGCACTGGTCTGCAACTGGTTGTCAAGAATACCTCCCTCATATCTCCCACAGATGAATCCCATGCAAATAGTTCCCTTTGTTGCTATTAGTAAAACAAGAATCACACAGCAATGAGATCTTAAACAAACACGTTTGGCCAGAACAGACTTAGTAAGCTCCTGTGGATGGCACAAGAAGCACATGTGTTAAAAAGAGGCTATTAAGCCTGCAAACAAG
>VXAK01019792.1:9887-23675 GCA_013399435.1 Arenaria interpres
CCCCCGCCGCCGCCACAACTGCACGGCAGCAGCCCGCCCGCCGCGGCACCGCGCCGGAGTTGCTGCCCTCAAGCAGTTTCCGCTCTGGTTTTCAGTGAGGAGGGAGGTGTAGGGGGACAGGGCTTTATTTTGAGGGGATGCTGAGAAAGCCGTTCCCTTCCTGTAGCACGTTGCCTAGGCGTTCCTATTATGGAAGTTAAGTGAGAAACTCCGCAGCTTGAACTGATTTGGGAGAGAAAGAGGTAGGGGGAGGGCGAGAGGAAAGCAAAATAGCCAAACCAAGCCAATGATTTTCCTGCAAAGTGCCGGGAAGTTTGCAGAGCACTTTCTAGGAATCAGGCCCTTTCTCAGAGTCTGTCCTTGTCTTCCGAAGAAAGAGCTTGCTTTTGGATTGCCATGGATCCTAAAGAGAGTCGTAGACACACTTGAATAATTCCTCTGCTTGGGCTGGATTGGTGGGAATTTAGGAAGGAGCGTGTGTGCAAAGCAGAAGCCTTCGGAGCTCGCTCGCTGCTCTAATCTGTATGGATCTAAAAGTGTCACATTCAAGACCTTTCTATCTGCAGCTTTTGATTTCAAGATTTCCCCTTCCACTTTAAGTAGCTGCTAGGAAACTGAAAACTTTTGGACCTACCTCTTATTGGCTTTGGATACTTTTTTTTTTTCTTTTTTTTGGATCTCAGTGGAATTGGTCTCACAAGCCATCAGGATTGCTTTTAATATGTCAAAATGGGTCTGCTGACGCCACTCCTGCTCTTTGGATTTGCATTTTTTCAAGTCTATGGTAAGTTTGCTTATTTTAGATATGCCATTTCTGTGCAGCATTCCCCTTCATCTGAATTTGATTTGGGACAGCACATGGACGGCATTATAAGCTTTAACATTACACAGTCTTAAGTTTGTTTCTAGTATAAAAAGGGAATTTCGGAGCGGGGGGTGGGGGGGGAGGGTGTGTGGAGTGGGGGAAGAGGGAGAATATGTGTTTCCAGTGTGCAATCCTTCCCGTCTGCTAACTTAATGGAAAAGCATCTTATGAATAGAAGAATGTCAGCTTAAGGTAGCTAGGAAAGAGTAAAAACTACCGTGCTAAATCTTTTATTTCGGGGTGTGTGCGTGGGAAGCGGGAAGGAGAAAGGAACGGCAGACAGCTGTTGTAGCTGATACTACTTTGCCTCCTTCTATTGTTAAAACTTTCCACCGGGAGAGCCGGCTGATGAAATAAATAGGTTAGCTCTGCCTCGGCATCAGGTGAGGCGAACTGGCGAATTTCCAGAGTCCCTAAACGCCTCCTTCGGCGCTGGCGGAGGCCGGAGCAGGCGCTGGCGAGCCGCAGACCAGGCAGGGAGCGGGGCACCGCAGCACCCACCGCCCCGCATCGCCTCCACCCGCTCCCGCGGGGCCGGGCAGGTGCGGCGCGGCCGTCCTGCCACCCCACCCCACCGTGGCGCTCCGCTCCCCTCGGGGGCAGGGCGGGAGGGTCTGCCCCTCATCTTCCCCCGCACCCCTTCATTACGGGCTTTCCGCGGGGAACGTTGTCATGAAGCTTAGCAACGTTTAGGGGAGAAGGGTGGATTTCGCCCGTACTGCCCCCTTTGGGTCTGCTCTACACCACTTCTTGCGGTTTTCGAGTTTAAGTAATGGATGGGGAACTATAAATTAGCGTCTTGGAGCAGTACGCTTTAGCAGGGCGGAAACTTCAGTGCAAGGGTAAACGGTCTGTCGGAGTAGAGGTTGGCGCTGTGCTGCAGCGTGGACCTTAGATGCGTTACAGTAGTTCAAGCGCACAACTAGGAAGCAAGCATCTGTGACAGCAGACAGTTCTACATGAGCGTGTGCTGGGACCAAATGCTTGTCGGACCATCTAGTATCTGCACCTCCAAACAGTTATTTAGACTTTTGGTGAATTGAATGTCTGGGACCCTGGCTGGTTTTGCCTGGCTGTTAGAGCAAACTGTTCAGGAAGCTACTGATTACAGCATTTACTGTATCAGTCCTGAAGCAAGGACGCTAGGTTTATTGTTTGCAGTCACAGGCTGCTTTGGGTATTTCTCTTCCTCCTCTCGTCTTCCCCCACCCCCTAGCAAGAAAGGAGGCAAAATAGATGAGAAAAGGGACACATTCAAGTACAGTTTTACATTGGTTGCATAATATGCCATGCAGTTTAATGTTCAGTTTCGTCTACTGATAAGAAAATTTCTGTGTAATATACATACATGCTAAACAGTAGGAAGTTTTAACTGTGAAAAGATTTAATGGAACATTTGCATCTTTCAGCACCGTCATAGTTTTGTTTTGTTTTTCCTACTGTAGTGTGTTTTGATCCTTAATGTTAAGACCACCAGTATTGGAGACATCTTTGTATACAAACTGAAAACATCAGGCTGTAGAAATGTAATTATTAGTAAGTGTTTAAAATTGTATGTAGCTAGAAGGAATACAATTAAAGTGCTCAGTGGAAGTGACAGAGTGAATCAGAGGAGCTTGGTGTTACAGAATGTAATTAATGTACCAGGCTGTTTGGAGATATATGAAACAAATGCAATTAACCAGCTTGCTGGAACGACAGGAGCAAGACATAATGTATTCTGGTTTTGTCATGGGGAACACAAGTAGAACCTTTGTTCTGGCTTAGCCTTATAGGACAAGGGTGGGGAGTGCAGGTGAAGCACATAGCTTAGTGCTTAGTTTAGAGCTGGACCATTAGAAAAAATTGCCAAGAAACTGCCCAGAATAGATGTGACCATCCCCTTTTGTAGGAAGATATTGCAGAGACTGTCAAGTTTGTATGTATTAACAACTCTCTTAAATAAAAAGCCTTGTGGATAGCATATCATGACCAAGTAGAGATAAGCTGTTATTGTTGAAATGACTAACAAGTAGCTTTGAAGAAATACTGGCATGCAAGGTGGGCACACAGTACTTTTGTCTCTTTAGGAGCATAGTAATTATGATTACACCTTAGGGTGACATATACCACCAGTTGCTTAGAAAAGAGATATATTAACACTAGAACTCTTTGTAGTGCTTTAATTTAAGACAAAAAAAAGGCAAAAGACAACATACCGCTTCTTTAGTAGGTCTTGGTTTGTTCTCTATGTTTAAAAGTTACCTCTTAGTGCATTTCTGGTTTTGAGGAGGTTTTGTTGTTGGGTTTGGAGTTGGTTTATTTTGCTCTCTTGGCATCAGGTCCATGCATTTGAAGCATGTTAGCCATCCTTTTCCCTGTGGCATTACTTTAGTTTAGTGATTCACAAGTTGTGTTACACAGTGCATAGTTGTGTAGATCAAAATGATAATTTTGTCTTACAAAGTTATTTTCTCTGTCCATGCTGTTATGACGCCTGAAAATTACAAAGCTCAATGAAAATGCCAGAAAGCATACATATACATGTCTATTTTATTATTATTATTATTATTGTGCTTATGATTTTCCTGTAGCCCTGCCCATAATCTTGCAGTCTGTTCAGGGAATAACTGTAATTCTTTTTCTTTAGCTGTCAATCTCAGATACTGTTCTTGAAAAAACATACACCAAACAAAACCCCACCCTACTAGGCAGAGTCTGTACCATAAAATAAAACACTAGCTATTGGAGTTAAAACAACTGATTACATGTTTTTTAATAGTGTTCAATTGATTTTTCTTTCATTGTTATGTGTTTTTTTGTTATCTTTCTTCCAATCACTGGTAAAGCTTGAAAGAATGAATATTAACAGAAAAGTTCACAACTGTTGTGAACACAGGTGTGTGGGTGTTACCACAGATGCTAGTTCTAGTGGTCCAAACCCTGCCTTGGTAGGACTCATTGTGTGTTCAATGAAAATGACAACCTTTTATGTCAGGGCTGGCTTTTAGCCATTGTCCCTTGAAAACTGCAAGTCTTGTGCCCTTGAGTGTATGATGGTGTTAAAGATGCATGAGAATAATTCTGTAAAAGCAGCATTTTATCTCCATATTATTATATTTCAAAAGCACTTATTAAGGAAAAGTATGAATATGAAATGATGGGATGGCTCAAGCATTCTATCTTTTGTTTCCTTTTTCTTTTTTCTTTTTTTTTTTTAATTAATTTTATTTCTTCACATCAGTGAGCTACACATCTGTGGCCTTGTGCAGGTCTCGGTTGCCTATCAGAGAACATGGCTTACATATAAAGCTAGAGTATATTCTTCCAGTGAGTATTAGACCTGACAGGGTCTTGATCTCTCATGTGAGTTTTGCTGTTGATGGATAACCTTTGGTTCCGTGGAATGTGTGCATTTTAATGCGTTAACAGTAAAATTCTGAAGTGAAGAGTTTGGGGTTTTGTTTCCTTTAGCTTTTTCTTCCATAGGACCCATTTCTGCCAAGCATTTCAGAGTACACTTTCATAACTTATTCAGAATCTCACTGAAGTTAATAAGAATTTAAACATGTGTTCCAAGTTAATTATATGCTTTAAAACTTTGCTGAGTAGGGATGAATTTATGCCCATGATGAAACATTTTGCTGAATTAGTCTTAATGTGTTGCTTTCTTTACTTCCTGTCTGGTAAGCTGTTATTGCAACAGCATATGTTTATGTGCAAAAGATAGGCAATGAGAAAATCCTGTCGTTGCACTTCCAAAGGTGGATATGTTTGAAAAGTGATGTGGTAATCAAAATTTTTAACACTTTTTTTTTGTTCCTTTGCTGATTTGGTATGCTGAAAAAGGTCTGATACCCCACAATTCTTCTGGAAAAGGTAGAATAGGGGGTTCTAAACTTTTCTGTGAGTTGCACTTACTGCATTAGTCCTTTCATTAGGAACTTTCTGGAATGATGAGAGTGCTTAAGGAAAATAAGTTTTAGCACTGCAGGCTAAAGATATGTAACCTTAAAAGTAGACAAAAGGATATAAGTAGATTTTTAAGGATGCATAAAAACCATCAAGGAGATGTGCCAAAAAAATTCAGTGAGAGGAAATGGAAGCTTTGGCTGGTCTGTCCAGTCATCTCTGTTTCCAGGAGCTGCTTTTCTATAGCAATGCTGTGTAGGCCCGTAGCACTACATTCAGCACATGCTCTGTCGGCTGCTGAACCATTTAGTGGAAATTACTAAAGAGTATGCAATGGCTTTTTAGCCATTTGCTACCCTTGAATTGCTATTCATATATTGATCTCGGCTAAATAGATTGCTAACAGGTTCTGTACATTCTGTTTCAGCCACCTAAGAGGAACACTGCTGTCAGGTTTTATCTGTTATCTCAGCTGGCATGGCAGAGGTTGCTCTTCCTGTGGCTGCCATCTGGCTCACCATCTCTCATACCAACCTTGTGGAGGATACTTAGTAATCATATTGATGCTGTTTCTTGCCAAGAGGCTGAGTTACTGGTGCTCTTTTCTACATTTCTATAGAAATCTCTTTGTTTTGTGTGCGGAAGAAAGTATGTATTTGCTCTTGCCAAATAAATAAATGAGTTGGTTTTTTGGTTCTGACTGAACAGATATTTGTTACATGTAACTGCTGAATTTTTACAGAACATTTATTATTATCTATTCTTTCTTGCATTTGCATTGTATAGTACATGTGCCTTGTATATGCAAAAAATTTTTTTTAATTTGGGTACAAGGATACAGAATTTGGTCTTAGCTACTTCAGAGAAAGTGTTGAGGATACCTTTTATGCAGGACTAGTCATGCGAACTGTTAGCTCTGAAATCTTTGAATGCAAAATAATTGCACAGAAATAAAGATTTGTGTAGGATTTAGTCTTAACTCTTTATTCTTAGACTTAGCTTCTACTATACAATGCAAACTCTGGACTCTCTGCCCGTGAATTTATGTGTTCAGAAATAAGGTTGAGTTGTCAGTCTTGTCCCCATGTCGAACCCTTTCTTTAACAAAGTAACTGTTAATCTCCTGTGGTTAACACTTTTTATTGTTATAGTGGATAATTAAACAGGACCCTGATAACTTAGGACCTGATTCCGCACCAATGAAATTTATTTCCTTTGTGTGAAAGATCTTAAAAGCCAGTGGTAATACCTTAACTTACTGTAAATAAAGGCTTACATCTTAATTCATGTAATGCTATCTTGTTACAAGATGAAGTTGGCTTGTTGCTGCGTCCTTCCATGGGGATAGCTTTCAAATACTAGAGGGTACAAGTGCACGTTCCTCTTTTAGTTCTGCTTATTCCTCACTTGTTCCTATAGTGCTCTCCTTACTAGTACAGAGTATCTCTTTGTAATCAGAAAGCTGCTTCTTGTGCTGGATTGTAAATGTGATGATATACCTTCTTAATATTTTTCAAGCCAAAAGTTCATGAAGTAAGAAATGGCTTTTTAATTCCATCTCTGCAGCTTATCTTGGCTTTGCTGCCATGGAAGAGATCCAAGATGTGCTTTTAATTTTATTAAAATAATAACCTTCATCAATAAATTCATGAACAACAATAGACAAACTAACCAGTAGTACCCACGTAATAACCTGCTGTTACCTATATTGAGCTGCTGTGCTCTAGTGGCTAAGCCTAATTGAGATTCATCTTCATATTATGGACAAACGTGATGTGAAGGTATTAATTTAAACAATGTTATGGCAGAAGGACCTTGTGCATTTGCATTGAATTTGCAGTCTTTACTGCTCTACTCCAGCTATTTTTTTGACTAAGCAAATTGTAAACTCATAAATAATTGTTATTATCTCCACATCTCTGTGAGTTAACACATCTCTTTAACTGGATTTTGAGCTTTCTGGTTATGTTCTAGATATATTTACAGGCATCCTTCCCTGAGCTTAATTTTGTTTTGAACTTAGTTGCACTGCAAAGCAATGCCAGTAAAAAAGCCACAGCTTCATTTTGTTTTATAATAGTGTTACTTGTTTGTCTTGATATTTCTACCGGTAAACAATGTACCTTTGGCTTACTGATAACTGAAGGCCACCAATCTCCTAGTGACTGCAGTCTCTGTTTTGGAACCAATTGAGATTGTGTGCATCCAGGTTCTATTGCAAACTTCTTATGCTATTTATCTGGTTGTGCAAATACTCACTTAGCTCTACCTAGCTATGTAAACAATGACTGGAAGAACACAAAGCATTTTCAAATTCATACCTCATAATTTTTGGGTGCTCATTGCATAAGACACCATTCCAAGCTTTATTTGGGGCAACCTTAATGATATGTGATGTTCGCTTGCAGAATTATCCTGCTTGTTAGTGAGTACTCCTTCAGTTCCAGCAGAATTCTTCAGTCTGACTACAGTGAAAGACAGTGGCCTGCTCTTGTACTATTTTATGCTTTGTTATAATTTACTTTTGTTTTCTCTCATCACTTTTCCTTAGATTAAGTAAAACAGTTTATCTGATCTGATATATGGAAATGAACTGGTAGGACGAGTGGGGATGCCAGGAGTTGAAGTATGATCTAACTCATTAGAGTTTACCTAGATGATTATGCCACAATGTCTGTTGCAACATATGGTCTTTTAGTTTGTATTTATGCATTGCCTATATAGCTTCAGTGTAGAGTTGCCAAGGTGAGAAGAGTCCCTCTGTAATTTGCTTGTCATAAATACAGATTGTACAAATACTTACAGAATAAATGGCCAGCAGTTGTAAAACACAGTAAACTCTGTAGTTCACTTCTCTTAATCACTTGCCATTGATTACAAGAGAAACTGAGTGGAAAAAATTTAACCTTTTAAAACCAAAATGTCAGGTAGCTAACATCAGTCAACTTGTTTCTCATTCATAGTGAATGGAGGAACTCTTCATGCCAGGGTACCAGAGGTACTTTTTTACTGCTGTGAAAATGTCAAGAGGAAAGAAGCAGTTATGAGAAGTATTTGAATACTGTATGAACCCTATAATCATGGTTTCTCAAGCTGTCATTCTGTGCAGTTTTCAAAGTCCTGTCACCCAGATGACTTCATCCTGGCAAAAGGAGTGGTCAATTTTAAGAGCTTATTTTGTATCCTAAAGAGTACTCTGTAACCAACGGATGGATGATTGTTTCTTTCATATCAGTATTAGCAAAAAATTCAAATGGCATAGCGGTGCTGTTGAACTAGGAACTAGTTGGAAAAAGTATGTGTTTTCGCCTGGATTTCCTTTCCTTAGTCAACTTGATCTTCTCTTTGGGATTGCCACGCCATAGTGGAGGCTGCAGAAAAATAATCTGTGGGCGCATCCTCCTTCTCACTCTCCAGAAGTGAAATACTGTGTTCCACACATGATACCACCTTCAAGACCTGGACATGCTTATTGGTACTGCATGTACATGTACACTAGCACCGCCCTGCTCTGACAGTTTTCTGAATAGAGAAGTGACACTGTAAACTGGGAGAAGTTACATAGTAGCCTGATTCCAGGTCCATAGCTTGATGGATTAAAGGACTACCTCATTTTGAAACAGGGGATGAGGGGAGAGAGAGAATACAGAGCTACAGAGCATGTGGCTGAGTCAGGCAGCATAGGGAGTGAAAAGGGGAGCAAAAAACTGCAGTCATGCTTAACATGATAGTGCTGATGCCTAATAACTTTGAGGTTGTTTTTATACACAGTATGTTTAGGCTTTTATCATGGCTATGCCATTTGTACATTACTTATCCATGAAGTGAATAAACCTGTCTGTTAAATTGAATCCAGATTTGTTTGGAGCGGCTGTAAGAAAATGCTAAATTGTGGTTTAATGCAGTGAACTTTTTTCTTTGTTGGCTTCAACTTGATGCACTGCAGAAGAGCTGATAGAGTGGCTGGATTGTTTTTTTTTTTATAAGTTTTTATGATATGTAAGAGAAATTCAGTGGGCTAACTAAAATAGTTGGCTTACATCAAGGCAACAGCTATTAAACAAAGGACTTTCAGAGGAAAAAAATTAACTCTCAGAAATACTGCATTTGACTCTTGATCTATTACATCTGTTCTGTTACCAAACTGGGTTTTAAAATGTAATGCTTTGATTTTAAGCTAGGGAATGGGACGTATCTATTCAGATGTATGCCTGAATTATAAAAACTTTTCTGTGTGGTTTTTTTTTCTTCTGCATGAATTTGATTCGTCATCTTAAACTGTGAAATGTGATGAGACCAGACAGCTTGTTCTATAAGATCCAGTCTCATGGGGTAAAATCCCAGCATCTAGAACAGGGGAATCCTACGATAAAATTGTCTTTTAGTACTGTTGTCTTTAAACCTCTAAGAATAGTTCTCTCTGTGTGTGTACATCTGGATTTTTTTTAAAAAAAGGTTTTATCTATATAGGGATATAATTATATCTCTACACACTTATAATGAAAGAAAATAACTTTAGAAACTGTAAGGAATAGAATTTGTGTCCCTGAAGGCAAAACTGTAAACAGTAGTAGGAACTGTTAGAACACTGAATTAAAAGAAAATGAAACGTGTGACAAGTAGACGAACAGATATTTAATTAAATATGAATCAGTGTAAAACAGAACTGTTTATTATTGTTTACTGAATCCTTTCTGACAACTGCTCAGTTTAGGATAAAATGCAAAAGGACATAGGTCTGGCTTTGTCTGACCCCAAATTTCTCTGTTCTCCCTTTCAACAGACAACACGCCTTTTTTCTCTAAGTGATTTGTTGGTTGCTAGGAGAAGTGCAGTAGTCTGCCCTGCTCTTATCCAGCAGTAAAACCGAAGAGTGTATTGAGGTAAAGAGGGGGGCAAAGCACAGTATAGGCCATGAATCACAAGTTGTCTCTAATATATCCACTTTGTTCCCACTTTTTCTTTGAAAACTTTTGTTTTTACTAATGGTGTTTCTTTTCAGTTGGTCTCTCAAAGACATTCAGAGAGTGAAAAAAATTGTCCTGTTAAGAGTCCACTTAGAGGAACAAAAAAAGGAGGGGGAGACATTGAGACTTATTCATGGGGCCACAGTGGTAGCAATGCACGACTCAATGAATAGCTTCAGTCAGCTGCTGCTGAAACTGGGTGATTGATACCTTATGGTTTTTTGCGAGGCCTAGAAAGCACACAGAAAGTCTTCATAGTGGCCCTGCCAGTTTTAATGCAAGATATTGAAGTTGTTTACAAACAGTCTTCAGACTTCAGTATATGCACTATTCTTGAAGCATGTCTGCAGAATTCAAATAGTAATGTTGCATGCATTTGTTAAAAATAGAGAGAATTCTTAATAGTCATACTACTCTTGCTCTGGTTTGTGAAACCCTTTATTCACTCTCCAAAATGTGCTTTTTGAATTAACTGTGTACTGTGACAAGAATCACTTGACCATCACCTCCTATAATAATCTGAAAGTGTGCTTAACCTAACGTCATTGACTACTTTTAAACCTTTGCAGTTAAAAATGGTTTTATGTAGCTAGATATTATAACAGGTATAAGTGATTAGACAATACTGTCTTTATTAATAGATTATCGAAATAATGAGAGTTATGGCAGATTTCACTTGAAATTGATTACAGGATGAATGTATAGACGATATATTATTTCCTTAAGTGCTTAATGAAACCTAGGCTTAAGAGCAGTCTTAAAAAAAATAATTATATCTCTCAAGAAAAATTGCTGGAGAGGTCATGTGTGTGAGTTCTATCGATAAGGAAATAGAACATGTGACTGCAGAGAACTACAATTTGTGCTGTAGAAACTGATGACTCCCTGTGAACAGAGCAGGCCTCTGTATCATTCCTTAACAGGAATAAGGGGTGAATGGCTAAGGGTCTCATTACCAATTTAGAATATCCTGTTGACTCAATTTAGCAACATGCAGATAATAGAGAAATTCAATGATGATGTAATTGGAAAAATAGTGCAGCAACTTGTACAGATTTGTTATTTCCATTTGAACAAAATAGGTTTCACCCATTTTTCTGAGAGTATTGGGTGACCTGGCAGTACTGGATTCAGTCCCAATGTAATTTAATGGAATTTGTGTCTGTTTAGGTCAGGGCTGAATTTGCCCCCGGGGAAAGATGAAGATGGAGGAGCTGTAAGTTAAATTACAGGGAGCTGGCTCTGTCTTACAGTCTGCTGATGGGGGTGGGAGTGTGTGTGTGTGGGTCTTCTATGTGTGGTGGGTTTTTTTCCTTTTTCTTTCTGATCCACACAGACTTTAGGAGTAATTTAAATACCATCTACAGTATGACTGAGGTTTTCAGTTACTTCCATGAAAGCCGCAAGTGCTGAGATCAAGGATTTTCCCTCATAAATTACAGCAGAAGTCGCCTCAGTCATTCTTCACTGTTAGTCCAAAAGTGCTGTTGTCCTTCCTCCTGCAGAGATTTGTGTGGGAAAACAGACACGTTTCTGTCACTGCATATGGATGTTGGTTAGCAAAATTGGATTAACTCTTAATATGAAGGATGTGCCCAGTACCACTCAGGAACTCCATGGCAGAAGGGAGAATGAGATCCGATCTCTAAGAACACAGTTGATGGTGGGAGAGACATGCTAGTGTTAACAGTGAAGGAAGAAGGAGTAACTTGAACTGATGTTACTGCTGCATCTCTTTACCTGGTATTTAAAGCAAGGCAACATTTGAGGTCCAGGAGGATGAGAAAGGTAGAATCATGGACCATGAATCTGTCCTCTAGTAACAATTTTCCTTCCTGTTACTTGCTAGTCCTTCTGCACTGCATTATGGAAGAGAAACAGGGCAGAGGGTGATTCAGCACTGCTGGATTTGGGACAGGGGCTAGGGGGGAGCAGACACTGGTGCAGTGAAACATTGAGCTGTGCTGTCCTTCCTGATATTTTTCCTCCATCCTCAGCATATTTAGACTCCCAGAAACACGTAGCTAAGGAAGGAGTCAGGAAAGAAGTGGTGGCTCTGGTCCTGGACCTGTCTGAAATTGGAGGAAACCTATTGTTCTATGGTGACATTCAGCTGTCTGACCTCCTTGGTCTTGCATTTCCCTCTTCGTTCAACTTAATGTACCAAATGAAGCACCGTTTCTTCAGATAACTCATCTGTCCCTCAGAGCCCAATCCATTTGTAGAATACTAAGTAGGCATAAACTGAATAGTAATGGCATTCAAGGTAATTATTGTGCTGATATAACTGTTGAAATCATTGATATTATTTAAAGACTTAATTTATGTGTATATAATCTATACATGATATATGTATACAATATTATACATAATACATTATATACTATACAATATATCTTGTAAGAGAACTCTCTAACTTCCTAGGTAATCTGGGTGAAATACTTTCTGGGTGAAAGTTGAAGTTGTGGGTTTTGTGTTTGGTTTGCAGGTCTTTCGTTTTGGTGGATTTTGGGGGTTTGTTTTTTTTTGTTTTTTTTAATTTACAGTTGACATTAGCTGTATTGAAGCACAAATGTTTTTTGTACTCGGTAGGACTTGTAATGTATATGAAATCCTGACTCAGCAGAAGATGCTGGGAATTTTGTCATCAGCATCAGTGGGGCCACAGCTTTGTTTTTGGAGTGTTTGGCAACGTGGGAGGCTAAAGCAGAGAAGGAAGATTTGTTGGTTCTTGTTTAATTTTCTTTTTCTAATTACATAAAGCTTAAGAATTGACTTTAAACATAGATCTGTAATCAGGAGGTTAACAAATGCAAGAAGCTTCACCTGTGCTCTGTTATACAATTAGTGGGAAGCCAAAATAATGATGCAAAACACGTCTAGTAGTAAGCAGTGTAGTCAGTAGCTTGAGAAAGAAGTCTGTAACACCATGAAAACTACGTTATTTCATCTTCAATTGAAGGCTGGCTGTTGATTTATGGAGAGCACCTTCAGCTGTATCTGTCCCGAGGGCTACAGATTTGACTATTAGGGAAGCCACAAATCAATTTTAAATGCAATTTATAATAAATTTGCAAAGTAGAAAGGCAGATACATTATTTGGCAACAAATTTCTTCCATACCTCTTAGCATTTTTGATGAGGTGTCTTACTAGGCCATTTGGTATTTCCAGAGAAGTGACAAGGATGAAGTAAATTCTGGCAGTCTTTGGATGAAGAATGATACAGAAGTTATCAGTTGTTTGAAAGAAATGGAGAATAACTGCATGCAAGTCTTGGTCTCTTCTGCTATCTGCAGCAGGACTTCCAGCAACTCTGAGATGGTTTCAGCATGTAATTTAAGGGCCCAAATCTGTATTTTACCATATATACTATCATAAAACTCTAGGCCAGACTTTGTTAAAGGCTACATCATGTTAATCTCATGGTATTCCTGTTAATGTAGCGTGCAAGTATTTTTTTCCTATGGGAAATCACCAAGAAAGCTTCATGAGAATGGGAAGTGCCTCCTGGCCTTGTCTTCTAACTTGAGTGAAGGAATAATTTCTGACTACCTGATATGTTTTGCAATCACGCTCAGGTAAGCATATAGAAGGAAAACGGTAGAGTCATAGAATCATAGAGTGGTTTGGTTTGGAAGGGACCTAAGGGATCTAGTTCTAACCCCCTGCCATGGGCAGGGACACCTCCCACTAGACCAGGTTGCTCAAAGCCCCATCCAGCCTCGTCTTGAACACTTCCAGGGGTGGGGCATCCACAACTTCTCTGGGAGTGAAAGAACAGACTTGGAGCCATCGGTTTAGCGTGCTTCTTGTATATTACTTGTTCAGCATGCTTCTTGTGTATTACTTGCACTGTGAAGCTTTTGCTGCTGCAGAAACTGAAGACGTTGCAGATTTTAGCAACAACTAGAATAAAGCACAGTATTTTCCTAAATTCTCGGAATACCCTTATGCCAATTCGAGGTGTTGAGAGAAAGAATTCTAAGGTCATTTTTACAGGAAGATGGATTCCTGAGAGTTTGAAACTTCTGAAGACAGATATCCATGCAGACGTAGATGCAATA
>VXAK01019792.1:23702-38017 GCA_013399435.1 Arenaria interpres
TGTAATATTTCTTTTTTTTTTTTTTTTTTTTTTTTTTTTTTTTTTTTTTTTTTTTTTTTTTTTTTGTCCCAGTGCCTTTGGAAATTAATTTCCTAGTGCTCCAGACTTTTGGTTAACACTTTGAACAGACAGGCAGCATTCTCACATCTAACAAGTGTGATATATTAAGCTGGGGAGACAAAATGTAGAGAAGGTTAATTTTAATATGGACTCAACTGGAGGCATCCTACCTAATGAATCACTAATCGCATCCTGCAGTGTTATGAGTGCTATGCTAGTGGTCTCCTATCCAAATACTGTTCTTGTCCAGCTTCCTTCACTTACAAGCCTCACAGGATCATAATTCTTACATCTACTTTAGAAAGAAGATAGGTTACAAGGTGGACAGCTGAAATGGAGTATTCTGACCAGGTTTCTTTGGAAGTGAGGCTTCAGTGGAGAAAGTGAAACATAGAAAAGAATAGTGCTGTGCAGGAGCAAAAATGTTCAGCCTGTACATTGAGTACCTGGAGAGGAAGTAGATTCTTTAACATTCTATGCTGAGTGTTCAGAAGGCTTTTCAGACTGTAGTTTGCTTGCATGTATTAAAGCTTTTTTTATAACTTGGTATGAATTGGTTGCATATGCATGTGATATAAATAAAACCTAACTGGATGTTGTAAGCCAAAGAAATAAATCAACCAATGATTCTATTGCATATATACTTGGTACAACTCTCTTGGAGAGCTATAAATAGATATTGCTTATTACTTTTGCTTGCATTTATTTTTGCTTTAAATGGCAAATAAAACTGTTGTTAACAGACCTTAAAATCACTTGGAGGATATTTACTTAGATCATTTTGAGGAAAAGAATGAATGTCCTTGTTAAAATATTTGTTAATAGTGTCCGAGTGTTGGGACAAGTAGATAATTTGTCAGCACAAATGACAATGATTTTTCTTTCGTGTCTTCTAGAAATTATGTAGAGAGTTTATAAGCCTTTTTCCAAGTGTATATACTCTGAGTTACCTTTTTGTGGAAAAAGCTGGCCAAGAGGGGATAAATAAATAAATGGGAGTAGCAGTTTTGGTAAGTATTGATTTGCCTTAAAGAACTTAAGTAAAAGAAACATGGTGGAAAAATAAATACCCATCTCACAGACTTATCACTACCTTCCTTTGCTCCTTTCCAAATATGTCAAAATTGGGAAAAATATTGCTATAGTTTCAGTAATATCTTCTTTAAAAGTAAGTCTTGCTAGCTTTATTTTTTCCTTTCCGGTAATGGAAGAGCTTTTGCTTTGTAAGGATTTCTGGAGGCTTTGTGCACTACCAGTAAATATTGCAAAAATAGGATAGGAGATCAGTCCACTTAAGTGTTTGACTGTTCATGGAATATATAGCTTATATAATGTAAACGTCACTGGCTCTTATTCCTCTTCCCCCTCATGGGGGAAAATCAATACATATGTTTCAGAATACTTCCCTTGACAAAATGAGATAGACAATAATGATAGATCTGGCTAACTGTCTGGCAGCATGCTTGTCTGTTTGATAAACCAAATATTTGGAACTTTTAGGGAAATACTGTTAAAACATAATATTCCTGCCATCTGGCACTTCTTGCTCACTTCAGTGAGATGCTTTGGAGGTAAGTGAGAAGTGCTTCTTAAGCAGTTCAATATGACAAAATTCAGAACATTTTGACCTGGTGAGATTCCTTTATTATATAAACAGTTAATAAAAGTCGTAAGGAAGGAGTGAAACAGTTGCTGATTTCTTGTGCTATAGAGGCTTAACTTTTGATTGCATAAACAAAGAGATTCATAATGTACTTTACAGTCTATATTTATGTCTATTTTTAATCTTTCAAGTAGTCTGAGTGATTGGACTAGCCTGGCAATAGAAGCTGCAGAATACCAGCAAAATAGATAGTAGGGAAGGATTAATGAAAAATCATTCTGCTAAGTTAAGTTTCCTCTCAGCATAGCTATAACTAGGTATATAAAGCTTCTCCTTTCAAGCAAAGAAATTATTTATTTATTTCCGATCCAGATTTTACAATTTAAGATATTTGAATCTGTAAGTATGAAATCATAAGAACATAGGCAAAATAAGTAAACCACCTCAGACAAAGAATAGATTTCAAAATTCCTTTCAAAATACTGTGAGCATTCCGTGTTTGCAAATAATGGATCTTTGATTTTGTTAAAAACTTTCAGTGAATGGAATGGGGTTTATGTATAATAAGTCTTAATTGCAATTCTGAGAACTGTTGCATAGCCAAGACAAAAAATCTTTGAGGCTACATATAAACTAGGCCTTGAACAATACAAAAAATAAAGTTCCCTGCATTTTTATTTTTATTTAATATTGAGAATTAGAGGGTGTGTATCTTGATGTTTTGTAGCAAAACCAGACTCGTGCCTAGGCACATGAATGTAGCCTATTTGCTTGCTGGACACCAACAAATAGCAATGTTAAAACACAAGGTATGCACACAAGGAAGGCCCCTGAGGATGAAGGTGTGGGTGACTATTAGATGACATTAATCTATATTCTTCATGAACTATTGGGTCCCTAGTTATGATAAAATACTGATAAGTCTACTTAAGCTGGTTTATTCTGGTCCATATATTGATGGCATACCTTAGGATTTAATAAGCTAATACTGCTCTAGATATATCTTTTCACATTAATTTGCTATGTGCAAAGATTGATATACAGTGAATTATCCTAGCTTTCGCAACGTGATAGGATGCCATACGTGAAGAAGGCAATTGTCCACTTCTGTATTGAAGTGAGTTTATGATTACTGTGTGACACAAGACATGTCGGACTTTGACCCCTTTTGCATTCTTCTTAATCAGTAGCTCTTGGTCAAACCCATGATATTGTAGGCTCTAAACTGACAGAACTGTGTGATGGCTTTTCAGTCTTTGCCTCAGGGCTGAATGACACATTAGTGGGGTTGAGACAGCACAAATGCTGGTTTCATGTATTTGGAGAGACTTTTGATCCTTTAAATTATAGAGTATTCTTGTCTGTTGCAATATGATTTTGAGGAATTACTTTAATACTTTTATTCACTGTATTATGTTCCTTCATTTATTATTTTATTCTAATATGTGTGTTTCAAAATGCCTTTCAATTCAAGCAGCACTCGAGCGAGTGGAATTCTGATGTCTCTTATTAGTGTTATTTGTAAGCTAGAAGTGATCTCCTAATTTGAGAAATTTCAATCAATTATTGTCATGCCTTGTATTGGTTAGGTTTTGCTATTTTAGGGCAATTGGCCATCTTTTTGAACCATAAATAGGACTACTGAAACTTAGCCACTGATAAAATGGCACTAACATTTTTTTTTTATGTATTACATGGAAGGCATACAGTTCTGAGGGTAAGCATGTAGTCTGAAATATATAATTTTAAGCATGAAAAAAGAAGGTTTATACTTATTGTAAATAAGAGGTACAGGTGGATTGTTGGATGAAGTGGTGGCCTTTCACCTCCAAGGCAACAGTTTAATTTAATCCCTAGATCCTAAGTTAATTGAGATAAATGGTTTTAGCTTTGTCTCTGGTGTAAAGTAGTCCATATTACAAAATTGCCATACATCTGTTTTTGCAAACTTGGCATAATTGGTATTCTCTTAGGACTGAATTGGCATTGGAAGTGAACTATTTCTTAATGCTTAGGTAGGTGTTCCCTCTAGTTAGGGTAAATGTCATGTTGGATCTGTGAAAAAAATCTGCTCCAGCCTCCTGGATTATTAATAGTAATCCATAGCTGAAAGATTTGTTAAAAATATTTTAAGTGCTATAGCTGGTTTGTTTTGTTTGTTGTGGTTTTTTTAAAATAAAAAACCAAACCAAAACAAACAACAACTTCAGAGTAAAGAAAGTGAATCAGTATGAGACCTTATTTTGTTACATCTGGTAGAAATTCAAATGCTGAGAGACATTAAAATTGCCTAACTTACCATTTGCTCATGACAGGTAGCCTAACACTTTGGTGGACTTTTGAACTTTGTGAAAGATGGACATGTGGAAACAGATATATATTAATATGTTATTTACTAAGGACTATCTTGAACTTTAATAAAGGAAAGCATGTGGTTTTCCTTCCTCACTTTCCCTGAAGGATTTCTAGGAGTCCCAGTTCCTTCTCTTTTGTTGTGCTGGTGGTGAGACACTGGAACAGGTTGCCCAAAAAAGTTGTGGATGCCCCATCCCTGGAAGTGTTCAAGGCCACATTGGATGGAGCTTTGAGCAACCTGGTCTAGTGGAAAGGATCCCTGCCCATTGCAGAGGGGATGGAACTAGATATCTTTAAGACCCCTTCCAGTTCAAACCATTCTTTGATTCTATTACATGTAGATGTGGCGCTTGATGGTATGGTTTAGTGGTAGACTTGGCAGTGTTAGGTTTATGGTTGGACTCAATGATCTTAACGGTCTTTTCCAAGCTAAATAATTCTATGATTCTATCCTTCCTCGAAGGGAAGAGCAATACGTGTGATACTGCTGTTGGCTGGAGAGTTTTTGTTCGGTTGGTTTCCTGCTCTTGCATCTGCTGGACTAAAGCTTTGGATCTAGAGTCCTGTACCTCACTTTTTTTTGCTTGCAGGAGAGCTGGAGAAGTCCTTGAATACACAACTTTTAACCAGTGCCTCAGTTTTAACCCCTAGTGTGAACTGAAGTGTTGGGCGGTAATGAAGGAAGCTGTGTCTGCATTTTGACCAATATATTCTGTTTAGTGTTATCCAAGGCAGTGTTCCATATGAGGACTTAGTGTGCTAAGAGCTGTTTTAGCACAGATGGAGACCATGCTTTCCATCTTTAGATTTCAATAAGAAAAGGATCGCAAAAATTATTTATGTAGGACAGAAATTGGGGAAAAAATGTCCAGGAAGACAATGGGTCATATTCCTCTCTGCCCAACTCTCCAGCGAGACCTAGGCAGGCTGGAGAGCTGTGCAGAGATGAACCTGATGAACTTCAACAAAGGCAAGTGTAGGGTGCTGCCCCTAGGGAGGAATAACCCCACTCACCAGTACAGGTTGGGGGCTGACCTGCTGGAGAGCAGCTCTGAGGAGAAAGACCTGGGAGTCCTGGTGGTATGAGCTAGCAATGTGCCCTTGTGGCCAACAAGGCTAATGGCATCCTGGCGTGCATCAGGAAGAGTATAACCAGCAGGTTGAGGGAGGTCGTCCTGCCCTTCTACTCTGCCCTGGTGAGGCCCCATCTGGAGTACTGTGTCCAGTTCTGGGCTCCCCAGTTCAAGAAGGACAGGCAACTGCTGGAGAGGGTACAGCAGAAGGCTACAAAGATGATGAGGGGCCTGGAGCATCTCCCTTATGAGGAGCGGCTGAGGGACTTGGGTCTTTTGAGAAGAGAAGACTGAGGGGGGATCTGATCAATGCTTATAAATACTTAAAGGGAGGGTGTCAAGAGGATGGGGCCAGTCTTTTTTTCAGTGGTGCCCAGGGATAGGACAAGAGGAAATGGGCACAAACTTCTACATAAGAAGCTCCATCTAAACATGAGGAGGCACTTCTTTACTTTGAGGGTGGCAGAGCACTGGAACAGGCTGCCCAGAGAGGTGGTGGAGTCTCCTTCTCTGGAGACATTCAAAACTCACCTGGACATGTTCCTGTGCAACCTGCTCTAGATCGACCTGCTTTGGCAGGGCGGTTGGACTAGATGATCTCCAGAGGTCCCTTCCAACCCCATATCATTCTGTGATTCATTGAGTTCTGTTTGTTTTCTTCTGGTACCAAGAAGAGAAGGAACTTCAAAATGGAATGCTGTCAATTTGCATATATTTATATGCATTTCTTAGCTATTTAGGGAACAATTCTCTTAAATTCAGAGATTACAGCATATTTTTCATGCTGATTTGCTTATGTTCCTGTTTGAAAGCAAAATACAAATCTTGTTTTGTGCATAAAATATAATAGCTTTTGAAAATTTATTTGTAAAAAATCTCTAGTTTATCAGATGTCTTTTTATATTAAGAACTTGAAAAATACTTTACTTTAGTGTTTAGTTCATTTTTTATAAAGTATACAGATGTGCATTTATAAAGGAATCAGAGAAACTGCCTGATGTGTCCAAAGCAGGGTTTTATATAACAAGTTAACATAGATGTCTTAAATCTGAGTAAAGTTTGGGCTATATTTTAGGGCTACATATTAGATCAAATTTAATTATATGTTTGAAAGCATGCATCTTTTGTTTCAATAACAGGTGTCTGGGTGAATGGGAGGGGAAGACGGAGAAGGGGGAAGGAAAAAACCCTTTTCTCCTATTGTCATACTCTTCAAGAGAATGTGGAATGACTTATCGTATGATTCATGCTAGCTAGTTACTGTGATTTCTAGTGATAGTAGACAGATAGAAATTTGTGGTAATTTCTCTTAGATGAGCAGTTTTATTAAAACATGCATCTCATGTAGCCTTTTGCTGTATTGTGTGTAGAACTTATTGGCAGGAATGGCAGATGTGAGCTGTTCTAAGCCATAAGTAGCTAAAAGGGATTAACTTTACACAGAGGATTTACTAATGAAGACATTGCACTTAAACACACAGAAGGAAAGGAAAGTGAATTGCTATCAAGAAACCATTCTATCTAGTTGTCCTAAACACTTTCTTTTTTTTTTTTTTTCTTTGTTACTTATAGTAGTATATTATATAAATGTAATGGGATACTGTTCTCTTATTTTATCTTCATGCTTTTATAGTAGTTTCATAATATCTGGCAGTCAGGATAAGTTGCAATCTATGGACAGATAGACATGACCGTTAAACTGTAGACTGTGATGGCAGCCTGTGTAGGATTTGTTCTTTTGGTACTTCATTTTCATATGCTTAGGAGTAGATTCTACTACTTAAGCCAGTAAATAATTGGTTTTTGAATGGATGATGCAGGTAATTCTAATCTTCTCTGGGATTTGTCTTAAAAACCACAAAAAGGCAAAAAAAAAAAAAAATTAAAATTTATTCTATTTTGTTGAATACTCCTGCTTTGCTTCTATTCCATAAACAACCAGTTAGCTTCATAGCTGGAGGCTAGGTGAGCATCAACAAGATTAAAAAGTGAACAAAACCCCAAAGCCCAAGTAAGAAAAAGAAGTTTCTCAACTGAAAACTAGAAAGACTTGGTGCTAACTGGCTTCATGATCAGTCTGTCTCTGAATGCTGACTTGTGTATCTATTAGATGGGAATAACAGGAGGAGGTGCATGTGGCTGGGTAACCTCCTTTATTAAAATGTTTTTTTCCTGAAAGATTTGTGATCTTGTCAGAACATATTAACTTTGCAGGCAGAGATCAAGCAGGTATCAAAAAGTTAAGAAATGTGTGTGTTACCTCTGATTCATTCCCTTGCTTATCATGTTGGATGCAGGTTCTGTATTGAGACAGACCACCTTGATCTGTATTTCAAATTCATCTCTGCTGCAAAGGGTTGAAGCAGATTTTAAGGTATTTTACACTTACCATCCCAAGTGGAGCAGTCTGGGTTTTGGCAAATAGAGTATGAGATAACTTTTTGTGCTCTTTAAAATATACTGGTTTTGGTAGCTGTTTTAATATGTGTTTATACATATGCATATCCACATGTATAATTGTAATTATTAAATGAGGTGTTGTAATATAGGTGGTCTGTTTTACTTGTAGGGAAAGGAAGGCATTATTTGTAACAAATTTGTGAATATTGTTTTAACTGGATCCAATATAAAAGTGAACAGTCATTCAAGAAATAGTTTTCAAATAAGGTATGATGAAGATATTGCTCTGGCAACTAGAGTATGATCTTTGAAACTGTGTAAGCTATTAAGGACTAGTAAGAGTGTATGTCATTCAAAAATAATTTTATCCTAGCTTTTCAGTATATACTGGGTATATTCAGTGACCTTGGTCTTATATGTTGCTGGTCTTATGTTGCTCTTATACAATGTATGTAGAAAAGTACATGTGATACGCATTTCTTTTATATATTATTAAAGATCATTTATCTTGTAGATTATTGCTATTACTTCAAATTAATTAAAGTTCTCAGCCAATACTATATATAATTATTTCTTTATTTATTTTTAATCATTAAAGTGCAGCTGGGTCACACAAAACTATCCCCTTGTCTTTTGTCTAAAAAACTAAGCTAAACAATCCATTTTGGAAAGGAAAAAATGAGGCAAGCATTTTGTGAGTCATTCCCATCTTCTAAGTGTTTGTGGCTTATTGGCTTCCTCAGGCACTTTTCTTGCGGTTAACTTCTTTTGTGAATTTAGCCAGCTGTTTGCTTTTGGTTGTGGGGGGTTTTTTTGGTTTGGGTTTTTTTTTTTAACCCAACACTTCTTTGCTCTTTGCTTTTTGAGGTTTTTCTGAGTAGAAGGAACAAAATCATTCCAGCAGACCAGTTCCTGTAGTAGTAGCTGATGTCTATCCATCGATCAGTTTCTTGCCCGGTATTATTAAAAAGTACTGATGGAACTGAAGGAATCGGTATAGACATGTTTTTTCTTTCTACACTCCAATGAAAGACTGTTACATAACAAACATAGGCTTGGCACCTATTGAGCAGGGCACCAAAATAAGTTTTGAAATACAGACATTTCTGAAGTTTTTTGCACCAGAGTAGTGATTTTTGCCTGCAAGGTTAGTGATAGAATCATTTGAGGTTGTTGCATTTGATATTGATGTTGACCTTTAGGATAGCTGATAAACTGACTTTCTTGTGGCAGGCATCATTAATAGGAGGCTCTGTGCTGTCCTGAATAATTTTTCTCACAATTAGCAGCATTGATCTCATAGGTGCGGCAGCCGCTGAAGTTCCTTGAGGCAATAAGGGAATAAAACTGGTTGGAACTCACACTGAACTGCAAGCCAATTGCTCCCATTTGACCATGACAGCAATTGCTTTTTTCTAGTCTTTGTTTGTTGATTCTCAAAGCAGTTTATTCCTTGTGCTTAGACGTATTTGTTCACTTACACTTCCAAGGCAAGAAATGAAAGCCTGTATTCACCAAGCTGTTCTCTGTAGGATCAGTTCTACTTGGTTAGTTGTTCTGGATGTGAAGATAATATGTAAATTACTTTTGTACAGCGACACAGTGTCCTGGTATCTAGATATAATGAAAGCTGTGGGATTTTTTTGTTGGGGGCGGAGTGGGGGGCAAGAGGTTGAAATAATTTCTGGCTGAAAAACCACCTTTATCCAATTATAAATTAATATTGATTAATACTAATGGAGTGGGCTCCCGGAGAGGCTTTACATCCCTCTTCTGCCTATTAATAAGGTCTCATCTCAGATGCTCAAAAGGTCTTCAGAAGTGGGTCATTTGTGTGAAAGTTAGAAAAATCACCCTATGCTTTTGTAGGGAGGACATCTTGCCTATTGAGCAGGCTTCAAAGAAAAGCTTGATACCGATACGGGGGAACAGACTGGGAGCTGTAGCGCTGCTGAGGAGCATAGAAGGGCTGTAGGGCCGCGGTGCAGGAAGAATGAGTGCTATGGGAGACTATCTTTTAATGTGTTAAATGCAGATCTTGGTATGACTGTAGGTGTGAGCCTTCTTTCCCTAACTTTATTATCTAGTCTAAGAGTTGGTGATGGTTCGTTCTGATAAAAATCCAATCTTGAGTTTTGGTGGAAAAATGGCATCTTACTTAAAACACATTTGGGCTAGTATATCCCAGGCTATAACATTCTGTCAAATAGTTATCTTCACTCTACTATTAAGAAGGAATTCATCAAGTGAGCAGTGCTTTTCTTAAGCTTCTATGGTCTATAGTAGAACAATATGGAAGTTATAACAGAAGGGCTAGAACCACACAAAAAGTACACAGAAGGGAAAAAATAATTATTTATACTCTTGGGGGTTGCAGTTACTGAGTGCCTGGGAGAGTTTGTGCTAGGACTTGCACTCTGTTATGAGGAGAAGTGCTGGAAGAAGCACTGATTAGGAAAGAAGTCTTTCAATGCATAGCATTTGCTGGGCTTTATTTGCCTTTAAGGGGTCATTCCTGATGACAGCAGACTCTATTTGTCTTTTTTAATGAATTTGTTTAATGTCAAGGATGCTTGAAATTTAATTAGATGACTGATTTTTGTTTGAGAAATAGTATGCAGGCAGTAAAGCAACATTCAACTTTTCAGAAAAAGATGATAGGAACACCATATGTAGTCTTATAAGGAAATATAAATCACAGAATTTCCATAACTAATTAATTATTGATAGTGCTGTTGATCTTTCTAGTACTTCCTGCATTCTTAGATGTTTTGGTGTGGTAGTTTTAGATTGGTAGTTTTTTAACTAGCTACAATGCAAAGTGACGTGATGTTGTTTGGTAATCCTGTCCTATTGGAATCAGTTTTAAAACTTATGAATTGATTCCAGTACAAGAAAAGGACAAGTCTTTCCAGAGTAACTGTATCAGCAAATAAAATAACTGGTGATGCTGTCAGTGTCTTGGTTATCTTATGTGACAAAAATTGTTGCATTATCCCTGTGGATTATGGGGGATATGGATATATAACACACAAATTCTGATGGAATGCCAAGTTGGGGTATAAGCCCTGCTCTGAAGCATCAAGGATCTTAATTTCTGACATCAGCCTGTGTTTTTGTCTGCTGTATCAATGTTATCAATATTCTTCCAAACTTATAATGCGATAATAATTGCAGAAGTAAGTAAACTGTGTTTCTTTTGCCATTTTAGGAAACAGAAAATCTTGCTCATCCAGTGAGGAAATTTGTGTGTGTATATATAATATTTAAATAAAAATAATGAATAGATATAGTTCTTGTATGGGCTTTTTACGTCTGCAAAGGTATAAATTGGTTAAGGTATTGTAGTAATGAAAATTAGTAGTCTGGAAATTTCCATGTGATGAATGAAAAATTATTTTGAAGTTATGAAACAGTTTCATTTTGTGACTTAAGTAACAGTAGAAACATAAAGCCTGGCAAAGTGAAATTGCCTGTCAATGGCTCTAGAAAGCTGGAGCTTGCAGGCATTCCAAGAGGACAGAGGGTAAAGCTTAAACACAGCAGATCAAGAACTTGCAGGTAAATCTTCCCTGTGACTGTGCAATGGCATAGCAGAAGGAGACTAGTATCGGCTGTACACTCTTGTAAGCCATCTGTGCATGCAAGGTATAGGTCAGGAAGACATGTTAGTAAACTGGCAATACTGATTGTTATGTGGGGGTTTGATCAGTGGACTTAAAAATGTTTTGCAAAGATGTTGTGCCAATATCTGCATTTTAAGAATAGAAAAATTGTGGTAAAGGATGAGTGAAATTTCTGCCATGTAACATAATGATGATAGAGTCTGGATTTGAACTAATATGTCTTGTGTTCAGGAGCGCACGACTGTACGTGGGTGCTGGAGTGGTGTATGTACCCTGACAAAATGAAATTGGCTTGGAAAGTATTCGATCAGTGTGGAATCCAAGCAAATGAATGTGTTGCCATCCACAGGGAGAACAAAGGGGTGACAGAAATAGAGAACACGATTTTGTAGCTCCCACTGTGTTTAGCTGTCCTTATATAGGACACCCTGTCTCAAAGTGACAGAATTCCTTGTTACTTTGTTACATAAGGCAGCAAATCTGTGTGTATGGTGCATATGGAGCTATGTCAAAAACATCAAAGCTTAATCCTATTCTGTTTCAACACTCTTTCTGTGAGGAAATGTCCAGCTTACTTGAACGAAAACAAGATTAATGAAAACAGCATCTAATGCTAGTTTAAGTTTGAAAATGCTTCCAGGGAAGAACTTGAAACCAAAATAATATATATGATGTTCAAGGAAGTTATACTTTCTATAATAGAAAAATGAAGATCCAGCTTATATTCCTCTTTTTATTGTTTTTGGTGGTTTTTTGTTAGGGAAAGGATCACATGTGCCATTTCAGGCACAATTTCACCTGTTCTGTTACGTTTTAATGTAGGCTTTGAAAATCGTCAGAGTTATCAGTTCTGCTTTGAAAGAGCACATTCTGCAGGCTGTGATAATATCACTTCCTTTAGGTAGCAGCAGCAGTAAGAAGCAAAGACTAATGTGAAATATGTGTAAATTTCGCCTGGATGAAAATGGTTTTGTTAAAGATAATCTTAAATAGTGAATTTTACACTAAAATAGGCAAGAAAATGATGATTTGGGCTTTCAGATATGAAGTGGATGAAGCTATGCAGTTACTAATATAAAGGGACCTCAGAAGTTTGTAATATGGTTAAGAAAGAAAATAGGTTGTAAACTAGAAAAATTCATTAATCAGATAATATGCATTAAAAAATAAGATGATTACCAGAGACCTCTGAAAGGTGTTTTTATACTCACCTTTAGTACAGCATACTCTCCATAAGTTCAGGAGTTAAGTTAGGCACTGCAAGACAGAGGGTACTCAACATGAGAGATCAGTGGTGTGGCTTAGTAGAGCATTGCGTTTTTTGGAATGACAAGCTATTACATCAGAACAGAAGGAAGCTGAAACTTCAGTTGAAGGTAAACTTTGTGTCAGCTTTCTGCAGCTGGGGGCATTTAGCTTTGTAACTTGTATGGTTCTAGGTCTCTTGACTTGAAACGGTGTTAGAGAAAACTCAAAGGTCATTATAAGAGATTAGTGAGAACTTGGAAGAAGTTTTATGAGCAACAGAAAGGTAGTATGCTAGAGGAGATAAAAAAAGAATCAGGGGGACTGTTACTGTTATGAATTGTTCATGGTTTTTTTCCTCATCTTTTACATGTTTGTTCATCTTCTGAGACAAAATACTTAAGATGAAGATTATTATAGTTTAAACTATGTCTATATCTTATTAAAAAAACACTAAGTAAAGTTGCAACTAATTTATCTCAACCTTGAAAGTTAAAATTGGAGGTAACATAATAGGGCATGGAAATGCATAGTTAAATGTTAAAATAAAAGGCTGTAATGATTACAAATCTTTCAGAAGCGTAACAGAATGTGGCTCAACTGGATATAATGCACATGACATTCTATTCTTGCATTCAGCATGGGACCCTCTTTCTGGTAAGATAATGGAAGCACTTGCTATTTAAGTAATTTTAAAGCGGACTGAGCAAAGCAAGAGATCAGTTAGTAGCTGATGGATAAAAATGCTTAATAGATAGTAAAGGAAAACATGCTGATTTGTGTAATCATGTTCAACTTGTTATGTGCAGACAAATCCACTGTATCTTAAAACATTGTTTTAGGCGCAATGTTTTAGGCATTTAATACCAAGAACAATGTTGTGTTGTACTGTAGTGATTATTAGGCTGATAGACTCTGAGCAAGATGCAGATCATTAAAAAGGGCTGCTCAAGGCATGAGAAACAGGAAAAGGTTTGCAAAGCATTGGTTATGTTTGTTCTGATTATTTTGAAAGAGAAAAAAGGGAGTGGATTTATTTGTTTATTTTGCTTATTTTTTCCCTACCCTATCTGTGTCCTGTCCCGCACTCCCTCTCCCCCCTCATCCCCCCTCCAAGACTGGATGATTTTCTCACCATGAAGGCCATCTGTAGCTACACAAATAAAATGTGGAATGCTTAATCAAAGTGTGTACTTGAAGGTGTAACCTGATCACCTGCAGCTGTTTGTGAGGGAACTTTTTTGCCCACGTGCAGTTTTGTACAACTGTAACAGGTTTGTTGTTTTCCAACCTGTTAAAGTATGATCATAAAGTAGATGATGTATTTAAGGTCTGATGTGGTAGGGAGAGTTTTACAGGGCTAAAATATTGAAATTATCTGACTCCATGCAGTAGCTCTATAGCTGTACTAATTCATGTGCTACTCACTATGGAGAAAACCAGCATTTTTGTATAATTTTTTTTAGATCAGTAATTGAAAAGTCAAATCTAGTCCTTCATAACGTGAGGAGGACATGGAAAGGGAAGAGCAGGGGGAAAATAAGAATTTTCATTAAAAAATTGCAAGTGATTCTAAAACAACTGTATTAAGACATTAATATGTTAATGGTGCACAATGAGTTGTATTTTTACTTTAGAACAGTAATTATAAAATCTGCATATTGTAATTGTTTCAATTAATTTTTACATAATTTTTCTCTGTCCTAGGTAACTGGAGCGCTGATTATTTTTTTTAACCATTAATTTATGTAACATAAGAGAGCTTGAAATTAACATAAATGTGACACAGTTTAAGAGAGATAATAGTGCACAGTGGCACTGCAACATTGTAACTGTGAGGTGAAAGTACTAGGTGATGCCCCTTCAATAGAGACCATATTTCCCCAATAGAATTGAAATCTAATTAAACAGATTTCTTTATCCCACAGGAATTATTTAAAAATAAATAAATAA
>VXAK01019799.1:0-21455 GCA_013399435.1 Arenaria interpres
AAGTTTTCATAATTTTTTTTTTTCCTCTGCAATCACGAAGGCTGTTAAAATGATATAGTGGAGTCATATCATGACTCGATTCTAAGAGCTCAAATTTCAGAATAACAATCATTAAAGCACTGCCAACACAGTTTTGAGCAGCCAGCGCTGTGCTGGCTTGAATCAGATTTCAATCAATAAACCAGAGGTGAAAGGCGCTGCTGCTCATCCTGTTTGAGAACTCCCTTTTCTTTATTTACCATTCAATGCAGCAGCTAGGATTTCTTCAAAACACATGAAGGTTAAGTGTCAAAACAACAGGCAAGTCTATTCTGTGCTGTATAGCTGAAACTACAAAAATAAAGTGGGTTTGTGAACAAGTTCTTAAGTGCACGTTGCCATTGAAATAGCATTGATTTGGGTTTGGACTTGGATGGTCAGCAAAGGGCTTTTCAACCCTTTACTGCCCATGAGGAGCCTGGTGCCAAACCAATCTGACAAAGCTTAACTAAATTTCATTTTGACACAAGTGTTTTTCCTGTGGTCACGTAGTCAGACAAAGAACTTTCAATGACAAAGTGAGACAGTGAAATCTCTTTTAGTGTACTGGGGTGTAGCTAACTATCAGTAGACACCAATGATATTTTTTTTTTTTTTTTAAATGTGATTATCTGTAGTTTAACCTGTCCTATCAGTTGTGATGGATCTGCCATTAATTTCTACCTTTTTCCCCCCTTTTTTTGCCAACGTTAAGTGGCTAAAAGCCAAGGTAAGAAGTGTTATTTCTCCTTTGACCCACAGTGCCTCATGTGACTGATAGTAGAGGCTGCAGAGCCATTAAAACTGAAAACTAGCGCTCTCTTATGCTCTCCTCTGCTTTCCATAGGATACTTAGATTAAACATGCTATACTTGTTTTTTTTTTATTTACAGCGTTTAGTGTGTCAATATATCTGTGATACATTGACATCTGCATTTATACATAGATACATTAATTTCTCTAACACATGTAGTGCTTTGCTCTGAATTCAGTAGATGCCTTGATCCCCTTCACTCACATTTTTTGCAGGAGACTTCCCAGACAACCTGAATGACTCTGCTAGTCAAATAGCAGGGGCAAATTGAGAAATTCTGGGCCCGTGCTGACTGAATTGTACTGTCAGTGTTAAAGTTTGATTTAAATTATTAACACCCGAATGGAGATGAACAGAAATGTGGCTTCCCCTTAAAGAAAATAGGATATAAGAGATTTGTGCATGAACCTGTCAATTGCCTACCTTTCTGATGTCTGTTGTAAATTAATAGCAAAAATAACATTGAGCTTTTATTTAGACTCTTTGTATTTACTGGTGTCTGTCTTGCGTGTTGCTGAAAACTTGCTGTTTGACAGCTGTCTGGGAATTCTCACTTCACATTCTTACACTTTTAAAAAAAAAAAAAAAAGCTGTCAATAATAGAGCTGCTCTGTTATAAAAATAAAATCATGTTTTCCCTTCTTTCAGCATGGAAATAACCAGCCTGCAAGAACTGGCACCTTGTCAAGAACAAATCCGCCTACACAAAAACCACCAAGTCCTCCTATGTCAGGCCGGGGAACTCTGGGGTAAGGATGAAGACTGCTTGGTCCCGCCTGTGCAATAGAAACTTTTAACTGTGCCAGTGTTGGTGTTTCTTAAATATGTGGATAGATGGCAATTCTGACTGCCTTTAGCAAAAAACACAATTACCTTTTCTGTGTAAGCCCTTTCAGCTACATTGACTCTTAATTTCATTATGACCTTTTCAAAGAACGTTTTTTCTGGGGGAAGGATTTATTATAGATATGGGTAAATGAGAAGGCATTTGTTATTCCTGATTTTCGGGGAGAAATCCTTAGTGACACAAAAGAGTATCAGTAAGGTTTTAACTTCAATTGGGGAAAGACTTAATTGTTAAAGTTTTTGTCTACTCATTTCTCAGTATTATAAGAAGTATGAAATGGCTGCTAGGGCAAAATTAATGGCATTGTGAACATACTGGCAGCACTGATTCTCGCAGACTTGTGCATTTTTATTTTTATGCTTAAATGATGAAGGATTTTGCTATTCCCAAGTCCCACTGTGACTAGAGTTCCCTGCCGTAGCATCTATTTTTTGTGGACTTATGGAGAGTGAAATCTGCTTATCTTGGTGTGCCAGCAAGTAGTTGCTGCTAGAGACCAGAACATTAATTCTTGAGAAGCTCAGAGCACTGCCATATGGTTTTGTCTGTTCAGCTGTGCAGCATCTTCCAAAAGGCATCCTAAGCAAGACCTTCTACCTTATTTGTCACTCTCAGTCTCTCCTTTATGCTGAGGGTAGGACTGAGATACTATAAAGCTGGCTGGCACGGTTGTGTTGGCTTCAGGTGCATTGTCTGGCAGAGGTGGGGAGCTGGAAAAATGAGGAATAATGGGACACAGGATAGAAATCAGGAGCAATGGTCAAGGAAAATTGGAAACAGCAACTCCTTTTGTCGAAGACTTAGTGATTTTTAATCCTGATTTGCTGCTTTGCTGCTTCATGATGGCAGTGTTTGTTGTGTATTCTGCAGAGAAATTACCCTAGAGGTTTCCTCAGCATGTTTTGTGAAAATTCCCATTGCTCAAGGGCATGCAATCAGTATTCCAATTGTCTCTCTTATCCCAGCTGAAAAAGAGTTGTTTATCAGCTCTGGGAAGCTGGGTAGTGCTTTCATGTCCTCTTGGATGTTTTCTAGTGAAACAGCAGCGTTGCTGTACTGGTGAGCTGCCTCTCTAATGCTTCCCCCCTGAACGAGCCAGAGCTGTTGGGTTGCCTTAGCTCATGCCTGATAAGGATTAATCAGCTGAATGTCGTTTCCAGATGAGCTTGACAAGAGGCAGCAGTTGGCTGAGGGGGAGGAATAATGTGGGTTCCTAACAGAGATTTCTATCTGCCCTTCTTGTTCAGGAAGTACAGCTCTTGTCTTGAGCAGCCGTGTTCTGCCAAAGCATGAAATATCATAGGCATGACTGTTTCCCTAATATATGCAGAACAAAATGCTAAAAACTGCAAGGATACTGCTCTTCTCCCTTTTATCCAGAAAACAGAGATAAGCATGTAAAATCAGAATGAGCTTGGTGTGAAATACAGGCCTTTAAATACATGCTGCCTGTTGTGCAGCTCGTCCCTCCAAGGCAGGACTATCTAAAGGAACATGGTGGGGAGGGAATCCTGTGGGCTGAAAAGGGAAATGGACTGCAGGAAGCAGGGGGTCCCTTCATCGGACAAGGGAGAGACTGTGGAAAACCTTGGGTGATGCTCGGGTTGAAAGTGCTGGAGCTGGATGGAGGGAGTAGTTGCAGTTGTGGCTGGAGGGTCCTGGGGGAGAGCAAGGCCTTGGACCCCCTCTAGCTCTCTCTGGTGGCAACGGGCATCAGGAGACAGTGAGGTGGGGAGAGCTGGGCACTGTCAGGAAGAGTGTTTTCCTCCCCTGCATAAGGCTGGCAGAAAAGCAAAGGGAAGAATTGGACTTGAGTTATTGAAAGAAATTGGGTTTGACTTCTCTGGTGCTTAGGAGTTTGAGTTCTTCAATGAAGCTGAGAAGAGTAAAGGTGAAACTGGGGCATGGCTGAACCTGAGGATGTAGCGAGGGTTTGCTTTTGACAATATTTTAAATTGTACAGGCCAAATAAGTAGTACTACAGAGCTGAGTAGTAATTCATATTGCCGGTGTATTCCAAGGTGGCGTTTAAAATGTTAGTTTTCAAGGTTATTTATACTGGAAGTACATTTAAAATCTTCCCTGCGTATCACTTTGGCAGTATTTAGAGCTCTATCTCTTACAACTGGAATACATGCTTTCTCTATTTTTCCCACGACTGATCTCTTTTGGCAGATCTATAGGTGATGGCAGTCTGCGTATTGAAATCAGCTGAAGTTCTTTATATAGACAAACTAATTGACAAACACCACAGTGCATGCAAACAATTGTGGTATTCCCACTTTTCTCTTTGTGAGGTTTTAATAATAAAATGTAATAGTTAAAATTTGGTACTGTTACATTCCATATTGTAAAAGGGAAGTCAATAAGCTTCTTAAAATACCAGGAAGCTGTATAACTTTCCAACTCAGTTATAACCAGTAATTGAACAAATGATTAAATGCCAGTAGTTTAGTATTTTTGTTTTTGCTTAGCTGGTGCGTTGCCAAATTCGATGTCTTGCAAGGGATCTCTTAGTTACTCGTGAGAACTGAAGAGCTCTGCAGTTCAGTACAATAAATGCACTGTTCTTAAGGCAGTAATGGGTCTGGTAAATAGATCTCGAAAGATCTGTGTTATATTTCGGACTTGATGCAGACTGCTAGGTGACCTTGGAAGTCTCTGGGCTTCACTTTCTTGGGCTGCAAAATGGAGACAATAAAGTTCATCTGTGAGACACTTTAAGATCTGCTTAAGTGATATGAGATGGCTTGATTACTGCATGAAACAATGCTACTAGGAAGAGCACTGGTGATTGCAAATGTAACTTGTTCTGTGAATCTTTCAGCCTTACTCCTGTCTTAATGAATGGAATGTCTTTAGCCAAAAATGCTTCTGGAAAGCATTTGGAGGGGAGGGGAAGGGGGAAAGAGGAAGGCGTTACAGTAGAAGAGTTTGTTGCATGCAGTGTACTGAAAGGTAACCCCAGCATATTATGCAGATGTAACTATTGTATGTTATGTAGTTCAAAGAATAGACCTGGGTAATAAACTTAGTTTAGGCTTCTTTAACCTGTTTATGTGCTGTAGGCAAACTTTTATGGATCTACCTACAGAAGAGCACTTTAGAGAGTTTATTGCGACCTGTCTACCCCGCCTGGTGGAATTTGTTTAATACACTGTAATGTGGGTCACTGTGCAGTGATCTCTCTTGAAAATTTTAAGAAAACAAATGGCTTCACTACTTCATTCATTTATCGTTTTGATCTTCTGATTCTTTATTTTTCTGTTTTCAAATCTTTTTTTTTTCTTTTTTTTTTTTTTCCTTGACCAGACGAAATACTCCGTACAAAACCCTGGAGCCAGTCAAACCACCAACAGTCCCCAATGATTACATGACCAGTCCTGCCAGACTGGGCAGTCAGCACAGTCCGGGAAGGACAGCTTCCTTGAACCAGAGACCAAGAACACACAGGTAGAGTGTTTTCTCACTGTACTCTTTCCTGCCTGGCATTCTGATGATTATTAAAGTCATGTAAAAGCTTTGAATCTTTGAGCCTGTTGGCTTTTTGTTAAAGGCAAAAGGTGAGTTATCCTGCCACTCTGCATTCGTAGAACTTCACTGTATCGTTGACTTCTCTAACACATAGAAGTGTCTTCATAGTCTCTATAGAAGCCTTATTGTATCTAGCAACTTACTTCCATAACCACAGGCCTCATTTTATATAATCAATTTATATTGTTCTATGGTATTTGTTTCCCAAGAATAAGCAAAATTTCAAAATCTATGCAGTTGCAAGGTAGGGTAGTGATGGGTCCTAATGGGTTTAAAGCTGCATTGTTAACCTTAGCCTAAAATACCCTTAGGCTTTTTTTTTGTTTTTTTCAAGATCACTAATTGCAAAGGGAAATTTCTGTTGATTAGAAACACTGTGATGAAGGTACTCTGAAAGGGCTGATTGCTTTCTTTTGGCTAAAACTTAATGCTCATAATCAGTACTAGCATGATAAAAGCAGAAAATAAAACCTATTCACAGAGCAGGTATTGGCAGCAGCAGCGAGTTGTTTCCACGTGTTTTGGGGCTTTGATGAGAGAGTAATGCTGTTTGGGGTGAGAAGGGTGTTCCGAGTTTACCGGTTTTTAATGTTTTTTTTTTCTCGAATAGCAAGACTAGATCTTTCTCTGAGCTTCTTGAGTAAGTTCAGTTTTTTCAATTTGATTTTTATCATAGCTCCAAACTGCAGGGAAAAAACAGATGAAAGAATTCAATGTAGTTAGAAGTAAGAGGTTAGCTGGCTTTTCAGGGAGCTTCTTTCTTAATTTTTTTTTTTTTTTAATAACTCCCAGTAGGCAGTTAAACACGGTAGGTCGCTAACGGGAGTTGAGACAGTATTTTGGACACAGTTGATCATGAAATAATGCCAGAATGAAATAACTTCTAAATCTGGCTGCAATGAAAATCTTGTTAATCTGTTTAGCTGGCTACTGTGAATGCTCCCTGCTCTTGTCTCACAAGATCTTCTTTTATGTAGACTGCAGTTAGAAATTCAGCTGCAACCATGGAGACAAGATCAAGGTCTTCAGCAGACAGAACACTAATTTTGAAGGAATTATCTTGGCTTCCATTTCAGATCACTGATTTTCTTTTTTGTAACAGTGTTATTTTCTTAAGATGTATTTGAATGATTTGTGCTTGACTGTTGACAGCACCGATTTGTAGCTACCCAGGAATGGTAAATAAACTATAACATCACTGAATACTCTTTAATTAACATGGATGGGTTAAAGTGGTGTTTTGGCTTCAAAACATCTTGACTACTTAGTTCCCTTTATATTATCCATTTAATCCGTGTAAATTCAAGCCTTGGCCTGAGGAGTGCTCTCGGATAAGAATAAGGACAGATTCCGCTTGAATCTCGATTATTTTTCAGCTCCCTCACTGAAAAGAAATGTTGTGTCCTCCAAAGGCATGTGTAAAAATGTTATTCGGTAGTTCACTAGAAGTATGTTCTGTGAAAAAATCTGTATTACTGGCTTCTGATTTGTGTATCATATAGTGGTACTTAGACAAATTGTGACCTGGCTGTACTGTTACCTTTCAGACTCTCTTAGAAACTGTCCTGGTTCCAGTGGGAACAGAAACAGACTTCTCATACACAAAAAGTGTCTGCACGAGCCGGGGAGTGTGTTAGTTATACAGAAAATTATCCACAGCATAACCCACACCTCACCCCACCCCAACTGCTTTATTGTGGCTGTTCTCAGTTTAAAAGTTCTCAATCTAAACTTCTGTTCTGAGTAGAGGAAATGTTCCTTCAGCTGACAGCGTATGTAGTCTTAAAAAATTATTTATAGTTTAAGCATGAACTCTTCCAGCTCCAGCTTATTAATTTCACTTA
Organism: Arenaria interpres; assembly: GCA_013399435.1. NCBI lineage: Eukaryota > Metazoa > Chordata > Aves > Charadriiformes > Scolopacidae > Arenaria > Arenaria interpres. Next base: position 7,058 of record VXAK01019799.1, read on the forward strand.
TTACAAGGCCCCTGAACTATTCTTGCGGTTTCTACTCCATTGCCTAGAACTGGTATGCTTTTTATTTTGTAAAGCCTTTGATTTGACGTTTTATCCATAGTGATGGTTATCGGCTTGGGTAATTCCATTTATTGGGAGTGTAATGCATCCAGACTTGATTAGCTGTATGCAATTATAGGTAGAGACAGAGGCATTTTATAGGGGGTTTTCCAACAGTCTGTAATTGAGTTAGGCCGGCAGAGCTCGCACAAGAAGTGTGATTGTTGATAGGCCTTTGTAGGAAATGCCGTGCTAATACTTGTGTTTTCCTTTTTACAGCGGTAGTAGTGGAGGAAGTGGCAGTCGAGAGAACAGTGGAAGCAGCAGTATTGGCATTCCCATTGCCGTGCCTACACCTTCACCGCCAACCATTGGACCAGGTAGGTGGGACTCTTCCCGTGTTAACTTAAGGCTCTAATGTCAGTCGCTTGTGTTTGCAGAGGGATTGTGCTGAATACGAGGGGGTAGAAACTGTCCTGAGGCACAGTCCTAGTCAGGAAATAGCTTATGAGTGCTGAGGGTCATCTAAAGGTTTAATTCTTTACCAAAAGTACTTGCAGGACAATCACTTACAGAATAGCACATGGTTAAAATACCTTTGTAAGTCCATGTTTTTATGAGAAAATCAAGGGGGAGGGGGAAGGCGATACAAGGAGAGAAGTATATCCTTTTAAAGCTTAAGTACATTATTAAATGCCTGTCTACAATTCGGCATTTTTGGGTGCCCTGAGAAGCAGCAGCAACTATGTACGTGTTTGATGGGAAATGTTCTCTTCTGAAGTAGCCTTCTAACTTTACCATCTGCCAGTGGCGGTATATATCTTTTTTTTTAATTAATTAAAAGTCTTTACTTCAAATAAATTGCAGAAGATGACCTAAGAAAACACTGCTAGTAGTAGAATTCAGGCTTATCCACCAGTGTTGTCTATGCTACAATGACAGCCTGAAGTTGCTAAGCTATGATAGAGATCATTGAGAGAGTCAGGAGAACCAGTGTGTATAAGATAGCACAGCAATAAAAGACAGCCGTGCAGGATCTCTCAGCATCAAAACCATACTGCCTCTTCTTTAGGAGTGGTAAATGGTGAGAACGTGTAAGATTCTTTATTATAAACCAGCAGGATTATTATCTTGGTAATAAACCAACTCGGACGCTTGTTTACTGTCTGTGTATTTTGTAAGCACATAAAGCTAATTTGCACAAGAAAACAGTGGAGTTTTGATGTAATACAATTTTGCTATTGCACCTCTGAAATTTCTGTTCCTTGGATGACAAGTCCTCACTTTCTTTTGCACATGTAGGCTTTCCTTTCCCAGGTGTTTCTGATCCTGCAGTAGTACATACAGGCATGAAATCTTACTGTCGTCATCCCATAAAAATCAAAGGGAATAAAGATCTGCAGGTACAGAACCCTGTTTAGGATCAGGGCCACAGTTTGTATCAGTTGACCAAAGCTGAATTTCTGTATTTATTTGGGAAGCCTATCAAGTGCCCATGCTTTCTTAATTGTTTTTGGTTTGTTTTGTTTTTTTTTTTTTTTTAAATAAATGGCCTAATTGGGAATATAAACTATTTTATTAGCACACATTTCTGTTCCTCCTCCTCCTGGAGCCCCGCCAGCACCACCACTGCCACCACCTCTCCCGATGGGCAGTCTGATAGGTGAGACTTGTGTCAATGCTGAAGTGATTGCAGTCGTGCTGCATAATCAATAATCATCTCTTCCTAATGAACTTAGTGAGGGTGTTTTTGATTCCGTAGTGGGGTCTACATGATTTTAGCATAAAAATCAGTTCTGATTTTTTTTTGTTTGTTTGTTTTTAAACAAATCTAATCTCCACTAATTTCCTGTGGTTAAAGCCTCTGAAGGTAAATGGAGAAGGTGTGGCGAAAAGGCTGCCAGTTGCTTGAAACCTCTGTTCCCAATAAAGCTAATATCCAATTAGTCTTATCTGTAAGATCTCAAAATCAGCTTGAATATTGGTGTTCTGCTGTATCACTCCTGCAGCTGAAACTAAGCCACAACATTTGCACTCTGGCTTAAAAATGGTAGCCGATGTGTAGGGTGATGTATGTATTCTATCCTGTGGGCGTAAGGTGATTGAAAAGCAGAAGTGTCTGTCACGGTGGCTTGGATTTGATGCTGTAATGCTGCAGGTGGGTGGCAAACTGGAAGACTCGAGGATGTGAAATAACAATTCTTGAAAAATGGCTTCAAGCATACATACAGCTGTTAGGATGAGATCTAGAAGTAGTACTTCCCGAAACAGGGAGGAAAAAATACCCCGCCCTTTCCTATCAAAGGCTGACGACAAAATTCAGTGATTGTGTTATAAAACTAGCTTTGGAGGCTTTGACCCACATAACCCTTTGCACTTTCCCTTACTGAAGTGTTAAGTGAAAGTGACTTTGGATAGCATTACAGGACTGCAAACTTCTGATCGCACACTGGTTGTGTATATATGTGCGTGTGTGCATTTTCGTATATATTTATATATACTTATATAAGATATATACACATGTATATAAAAGCACAAAACATTTTATTGCAAAACAATTTTTGCATTGAAAAATTGCATTGATCCATGTGACCTCAACGTGTGAGATTCATTAGTTTGCAAGATGTGATTCTTTTCTCATCTGTCAGAAGTTAATCCAACAGGGAACTTAAATTGTTTTATTAACCTTGAAGTTTGTGCAGCAAGCCTGTGGAAGGTAAAAATGGGTGTTCACCCCGAAGAACGAGTGACACGATTTCTGTCAGCTGGCCTTGGTGATTCCGATTTGTTAGTGCAAATTCCATCAATATAAAAGCACAACTAGCAAATATGGTTGATAAATGTGTCTGAAGCTCATGACATTTGTTTTACTGTTTTGTTAGAGTGTCTTTTTATATTAGATTGGAGACAAGTTCTGGTTCACAATGGAAAACATTTGCTTTGAGCAGAATGTGGATTTTTTTTCTGTGTGCTTTTAATAAAGGGTACTGCATGTACAATAATTGAGATATGCTTAGGAGTTGGAAGCTGATTCAATTTTCCAATCCAGTCTCTCAAAGTAGTTCTCAGCATTTCTCAAATGCCCTTTATATGAATGTTGGTTTATGTCCTGTGTGGTTTTTCTCATTATTGATTATAACAGGGATATTTGTTTTCTGTAAATCTCCTGTTACTGGCCTTAAATTATTGGAGACCTGTAATCAAGTATTTCCCATGTTCTGGGCTTTTTCTGTTTTCTGCATTCTACCCCAAGTAATGCTCTGCTTAAGTCTTTTCCTTGGTTCCTCTGGCTAATGCTTTTCAGCTGCTCCGGGTTCAGCTCCTGGTTCCCAGTATGGCACAATGACCAGGCAAATCTCGCGACACAACTCTACCACTTCTTCAGCATCTTCTGGTGGATACAGACGGAATCCTTCTGTGACTGCCCCATTTTCTGCTCAACCTCATGTTAATGGCGGGCCTCTTTATTCTCAAAATTCAAGTAAGCTGCTGAGCTCTGAAATCACAAACTGTTTTGAGCAAAATGATTGTAAAAGCATGCATGGCATTTTAATTCATTTATGACGAGCATCAATCAGATTACTGCTTTCTTTCCTAAAATAGAAGGAAAAACAAACAAGAAAAACCATCCTGAAGTTGTACAGTGATTGCACTATATGCAATTATACTGTTTTCCCCTCTGACTTGTTTGCTGTTACTCATGACAAGAAATTATTATGATTGCCTATCTAATTATAGGCACATTATACTTAGCATTTCAGGTGTGCTTGGAGAACATAAGCTAAAACCAGATATTTTTTTTGCAGGAGACCTAATATACTTGTAGTACAGTCCCCCCACTAGTGGGCTAGGGGCAAGAGAGCACTGTCAGAGCACAGTGCTCATGTCACAAACTTTTCCCATTACCCAGTTCCTCCCTGTCTCTGTCTCTTTCCCAAATCCTTTCCTGATTCCAAGTTTCTTCTTTGTTCTTAGTTTTAAGCTCGACTGCTAAAGATGAGGTCAGCCTCCCTCTCTCTCTCTCTAGCAGACGACTCCTCTGTGCTTCCACACTAGTATAGATGGAGATGAATGAGGGAAGGGATGGATGCCGTGGGCAAGCGGGCAGGTTTTAGGCAGCGGCATCCTGCCTGCCTGCCTACTCAGCAGGGCAAACGAGGTTCACAGCAGAAAGAGCTGCAAGATAAGGATCTACTTGAGTGCTAGTAGAAAGCTGTTTATATCAGGAATCTTCCTCCTTGCCATTTCCATAAATTTTGGCCAGATCTGCATAGAGGAGTGATAGTCCTCTAATGGTTTCTGGTGGTGTTCTTCAGCGTGCCAACTCTGTAAACTTCAGAGCAATATTTCTTTTGAAAAGAAATATTGATGTTTGGGCTGAAGATCACTTTGGACCAGTGTTTGCTGTTTAAGGAAAGAATGCATATAAAATGTGTGAAGAGTTTCTCAGTGGTTTTAGAAGTATTATGTTTATCAGAAAGCATTTTTATATGCAGACATGATACCTATCTTTTTTTTTTTTTTTCTAATCTTGATTTTCTTCCCACTCTCTCTCTCCCATACTGGCCCTTCATTTTCCTCCACACTCTCGTGCCCCCAGATTAATTGACCACAACAACAGAAACTCCTTCCTGTTTGAACAGTTGTGTACTGTTGAATAAACAGGGCTTTATTTCTGGAAATAATTCAGTTGTCTTAAATGCTGTGCACACCACTGTTTCTGAACATTTACATTTGTCCAAAGCAATTTTTTGCTCAAATGCAGGTGCTGTTCCTTAATCTAGCCTCTCTGGTGTTTTCAAAATACTGATTGTCAACATTTTTAAACAGTATTTTGATGGGTGTGTTTTACTACTTTAAACTGTTTTCCTCTGTTTCTGTAACTGGTGATTTTTTTATTTTTAATACTACTGTCTTGACATTAAATCCAGGTCCCATGTTTCCTTAAGGTTTTACTTTTCATGCTAACAAATACTCTGTTTTTTCTTAGATGTTTACTTCAATTTTGTGAGAAACCTGTTTGTTCTCCCTCTTTTATTGATCATTTCTCCCATACAGTTTATTTGGTTATTGGTTTTGTAATGAACTAAATGCTCCATTTTTATTCATCAAACATTAATCTTAGTTATGGCTTTATTTAAAACTGTTGCTTACTTGGACGTACAGAACCTCTTTCAAATTTGGTTCCAGCTGGATTACCCTGCTGAATTCCCACCTTCCCAAGAATTTCTCGGCTTCAGTGCAAGAGAAATTCCACTGAGAAGGGGCACGGTGTAAGCAAATGAGTTGATGTTTTGTGGGTTTTTTTCTTTTTTATTCCCAGTCACCCCCCTTCATGGGGAGCCATCCTGCCAGAGCTGGAAGGGCATACCCTAGGGCTGCCAGGCCCTTCTCCTACCTGTAGAGGGAAGAGCTGAACATCTCCACTGTCAGCCCAGCATCCCTCAGCACTGGTGTAGCCAGATGTAGCTGTTGAAGCCTTTGCCAGCCTTTTAGGTTGCTGATGAGTGCCTTCTAACTGCAGAAGACTTAATAATTTAAAGTAAAGCACCATTCTGCTCTAAAGCCATCTGGTTTTCCTACCAACAAGCAACGAGGTCCCTTTTTCTATGTAAACCCAAACCAAAGTAAGCCAAGCCACTGTCCCCCACCCCTGCAGAACAAAACCAGGAGGGGTGCTGTCTGTGTGGATATTGATGTTGCAGCATCGTTTCCCTTGCAAAGCAGTTGTCTTTGCTCTTTGTCACTGCTGCTCTGCTGCACTTGATGTAGCACTCTTATTTTAGAGAAGTCTAGAATCCTGCAAAACATCACTTCTACTAGCGTACTTTGGAAAGGTAACTACTAAATGGGAGTAGTCCTTATTTGGCAGGAAGACAAAAAGCTGAGTTTTGCGTGCTCCCCAAGCGAAGCAGAGCAAGTCTCTTCCTTCCCACGTGCTCCCTGTGAGCTCCCAGATGCACGGCCTGCGCTCGGCTTTCTGTTCAGCTGAGCGCCGGGGCACGCTTTGCTCTTCGATCCTCCATCGGGTAACCGCAAATTCAGCCTGGTTGGGAACACAAGCTTGAAGAAGGTTCTTCCGTGTGCGTGTTCTTGTTGTTCTTTACATACTTTGTTTTGTGGTCCTCGTTACTGACGGCTGCTTTTGTTTGTTTCCTTTTTTTTTTTTTTTCCTTTTTTTCCTTTGTCTGTTTGACTTTCCCCGATACGGTGTGTGTGTTGCTACCAGTTTCTATTGCTCCACCCCCTCCCCCTATGCCTCAGTTGACTCCACAGATACCTCTCACAGGCTTCGTGGCCAGGGTGCAGGAAAACAGTAAGTTTGGACAAGCTGAGCTGTTAAAGGGTAGAGCCTACTTTCTTCTAGCATGCATGGCTGGCAAGTCAGACTCTATTTTGTTTCCTTTTCCAGAAGCTAATACCATCTTGCATTCTAGTGTCAATATGCTATTGGAGCTGAAGGGCACACTCTTCAATATTTTATAACATGTGCATGATTATTACTGACCCATTTAAGTTCTGAACTGCAAATTTATTATAGAAATACAGTGTGAAATACGTGGCATATGCTTGGTGCAAAATAGAAATGTATCTTAATTAAAAATATTAATTTCATGTTGAATCGTCCTGCCTGAGGCTCTTTCACTAGGGATAATTGATTAGTCCTTATTAGAAAGGCTTATGTATACTGTCAAAATACGTACTGTGTAACCATTGACTCTAATAGTGCAGTAGTTTTCAGGAAGCTGTACAGTCAATTGAGAATGTGCAGGCTTATGATCTAATGCCATGGCAAAGGAGCTTGTAAGGTATTTCTCCTCTCGGCAGCCTTTCATTCTCCATTTCTTTGTGTTCTCCAGCCAAATTTCCCTACTGAGCTTCTTGCAGCACAGCTCTGCTTGTTAGGTTTGTGGGAGATACGCTCCCTGGCTGTGATCTGTGCCGCAGGGTGTTTTATACTGGTAACTCTGCTTTTGCCATTACTGCCTGATTCATCTCAGGTGAGTGTTACCACCTCAAATGCTAGTGCCCGTGTAAAGGCATGTTCCTGATGTAGGGACATCTTTGCTGTAGGAGTGTGATGCAGTTCTGTAAAGAATGAAATGAATGCAATGTAGATAGGGCATGAAGTAAGTATAAAGTGTTTTTAAAGTGGAGCCGTAGCGAAGTTTGCCAGGATCTCAGGGGCTACTACTGCATAGCAGCTATATAACTCCCGTGTACATTTAGGGGCCCCCAGGTCTCATGAGTGCTGCTGTTCAGGTTCCCCTTGGAGCTTTTCAATAGTCGTGTTCCGAGCATTCCCCTAGAGAAAGGAGGCATCTCTCTGCTGCTCATTCAAAAAGGAAGGTATTTTGGTGTTGTGCTAGGTAAATACTAAGAATCGTGTTGAGCATGCTATAGTATGCCACAAAATTGTGTTGAACCTTTCCAAAATTCAAAGTTTAGAGGTGAACCTACTGAAGATGAAGGTTACAGAATGTCTTCACTTGCAGATAAACTTGAGAAAATTGACACCTGCTTCTGAATTGTTCCAAGTATTGTCCTCCTGGAGATAACACAGCCCTTGGGAGAGCGGAGGTGAAAGGGACAGACGTATGTGGGTGTGCAACAACAAAACGCAAGCTGACTTGTGAATGAGATTGCAGCAAAAATAGCTGAAGCTTGAAATCTGGTCTTAGGAATTGTTCTTTTTATTTTCTTTCTTTTAACAGTCCCTCGGGTTTGAAACTTCTATAACGAGTATGGCTTTGAGCTGCTGCTGCCTCATTCCGGAGGCAGGGGTGCGTGTGGCAGTCTGCGCGTACGCTCAGCAAAGCTGGCTGGGGAGGCTGTTGTTGAGTTTTGGCAATGTGTGCTAGACTTTCATCTGCCTCCTTTTCTGCAAGAAGTCTACGGGGGAGTGGAGTTCGGGAGAGGCGCGGGGAGGCTTGTCTTTTCCGTATCATAAAGATCTGTGGGTTTGGAAAGCAACGTCTTCTGCTCCGTGGACTTCTTTCAGAGGACGAGGACAGAGGGCTTAGAAACTATGCAACGCCTATTCTTTTTTCCTGCGCCCTGTGCCCAAACTGTGGGTATCTCCTTCAGAGAGGTTTTCCAGTGTGTCCGGTGCCCAGGGACAACTGGCCGGATGTAAATTGCTGTACGGTCACACCCAGTCCTTTCAAAAGGAGTCTGCTGGTCCCCATTTAAAGAACAGGGATGTGCATACATACAAGAGAAGATGATTCAATTTGGAGCTGTATAAATATTGGTCCTTTTACCCTTTCGCATTTAGTGTGGTTTTCTGTATGCTATTTTTTTTCATTCCTCTAGGAAAAGTAATGGTATTCCATAGTCTGCCTAAGTTCAGAACCAGGAAAAGTCTAACTTAAAATCCAAGAGGCTGGGGGATACTTCCATAGGGTAGCACTTGTCTAATTTTCTGTTTCATTCTCTTCCCTTGTTTAAATGTGCAGTTGAATTGTTTCCCATAAAGCATGCAGGGTTTGCACTGCATCTCAGTTAGGGTATGTGTTGGCGCTTTCACACTTGCATTTCCTGCCCTCTTTGCTTCTTTTGAAATAAGCAACCTCATTGTTGAATAAATATAACCTTTTGCATTTCTTAAGGTAAGGATTTCTCAAGATCTCAAAGGATTGTTGGTTGAATACTGGGGTTTTTTTTTCCTGGCTGCAGATGGAAATTAAGGGGAGAAATACATTTTGTGAAAGATGTGCCGAAACTACTGCACAAAACCAATCCATTCATAAACAGTGTTGTCATGTGTCTGTGGTGGATTAATGAAGCCTGCCTGCCAGTGCTATTCAGTGACACAGGCAAGACGTAGCGTTCACTCGGCCAAAGACTTTGTTAGTCCGTCTCCAAGTGACATAAATGGGCTTCTGTACGGGAGAGGAATCACTAATACAGTGGCAGCCAGTCTTACTGATGGAGAGAGCTATGGAGCCTACAGCTCAGCTGGTCAAGCTGAAGAGGAGCTGGGCTTGCAGGTGAAGAATAGGATTAGCTCTTCAAGGGGTAGAGAGCGGGCTGGGTGCCCGGGCTGAGGCAGCCTCTGCCCCAGCAGCTCCTGCTGCCTTCTGCCCCCTTGCAGCGGGAGATTTGGCCTCTCCTGTGCCAGAGCAGCCGGTCTGACCCGGGTAGGACATGGGAGCTACGCTCAAGCCCCTTGTCGGGGGCATGTGGCTGAAGAGCAAAGGTTAGTCACTGCTGGAGTAGCGGCCAGGTGAAAGTAAAGAACATTGAAGCAAACAGAAACCCAATTTCTGATCTCCAGTGCCATTGTAACGAGGAGTAGCTAAAGATTCACCCAGTGGTGGTCTTTCCTTGCCCTGCAGCTTGGCTTTCTTCTCAAAAGTAGTGTAGAGTGCTGGAGCTACACGTTCTGGAGCACATGCCCAACCTGATGGCTCCTTCCAGTCAAACCCTTTCTAGGGCAGTGGTTTTCAGCCTCTGTTCAGCGTGCAGACTACCAAATCTCTTGTAATTAAATCTGTATTGCTGTATAACAAAGTTGAGTTCAGTGACAGTAGCTTCCTTTCAGTAACTTCTGGCTTTGTAGCGCTTACACCTGGGTCCGTGAGTAGTGGACCACGGCTCCCAAGGAACAGGATAAGTGACTTGATGTATGGCATCTAAGCGTGCTCGCTCTCTCCTTTGCTGCCAGCTGCTGTGAACGTTATTGTAGACTAATTTGATGAACTGATTTTAAGACTGATTTGTACCGTAATGCCTTTCTCTTTTTCCCTTTCCCAAAGCAACTTGTAATTGTGCTGATTGGAGAATCTCAGGGCAGGGATTTGACATTTTGGATTATACACTTAATTCCTTGAGCACTTTTTCCCCAAGAGCAGCAGCTGCCTGTTGTAGTTTTCCATTTATTAATTGAATCCTGGATGTGTGCACACACACAAGCTAGTCTGCAGGATAAGGATCTGTACAAAGCTTTTCTTCTGCAGAAGGATTGTGTGGCTCTCTCTTACCTGGTTAAATCTTTAAACGTTAGTATCTTCTCTTTTTTTATGAACCACACCAGATCTTTTTGTCCCATTAACGCTAGCTCTGAGAGAGAACGAATCCAAGGAAGCAGCGTTCAGAAAGAAATTGAAGTGATTGTTATAGACTGAGGATTTGTTTAAAAAAAAAATAATCAAGCTGCTGGTCCAGAGCAGAGGCTTGTTGCTGCCTGGCTCAGAGGGTGCCGCTCGGAGTCCTCCCATAGCCACTGCTGCAGCTAGCCCCTCAGCTAGCCCCTCAGCTAGCCCCTCAGCTAGCCCCTCAGCTAGCCCCTCAGCTAGCCCCTCAGCGCGTGGGCGTCGGAGCAGGAAGCTTTCCTCTCTGCTGGTGTTCAGCTTATGCCCTGCAGCATGTGCTTTTGACTCTAGTAGCATTTATACATAGATTTGACCACTAATAACAAACGTAGCTGTATGTTTGTAGCTGTAAATACAAAGCCTCTGTTTCTAATCAGTGCATGGTATTATAGTGCATGCTGTGTGTGTTGTCCCCCCCCCCTTTTATTTACAGTGCACAGCCTCAGGTTTGTTTGCATCTCCACGCTGTTTTGATTTAAAAAAAAAAAAAAATATAATCTCACAACGTTTCTAGTTGCCGATAGCCCGACTCCTCCCCCCCCACCGCCTCCCGATGAGATGCCGATGTTTGATGACTCTCCTCCTCCTCCACCCCCACCCCCCGTGGATTACGAGGATGAGGAGGCCGCTGTGGTGCAGTACAGCGATCCCTATGCAGATGGAGATCCTGCTTGGGCACCTAAAAACTATATAGAGAAAGGTAAGAGAAGCGTTGCACGTCTGTGTTACGGCATTATCAGGGGATCAATGGTATCTGAAGGGAATGAAGGACTTAGCTTGGGTCTGATGAAAACAATCATTGTCCCTGCTAAATCAGAACTCAAACCATTCTTCTCTGAGTTTGTCTGTGGCTACACCTAATGTGATAAAATATAATCCTTCTCTGGAAGGATGATAAAATACCTTCAAGCGTTCTAGAACGGATTAGAAAAATATATAAAACCCCTTCGTTTGAGAAGCAGATGTAAATTGGATGGCTTTTCGTCTTTGCCGAGCTGCTGGCCCGTCTGTAGCTCCCTCAGGATTGCTGGGCAATCATCTAGAAACGGTGTCGCTAAAAGGCCAGAAAGACCCAGCTCTATTTATCCCAACAAACCAGCTACCTGGGGTGGATCCTCAGGCTCTCAACTGTAAAATGCAGTGAGGCTCCCTTGGAGGTTTATCAGTGACTCTAGATCAGCAGGCTATAAACTCTGCTGAGGTGTGAACTCAGAGTACAAACACCTTCCCACACATAGCCGAGGTGTGGATTTCCTGCCTGTAGAGTTGTCCTGACAGTGACCGTTTCACCAACAGCAACGCTGTGAGTTTCCTCGTGCTGGGGCTGGTGCTGTCGCGCCTGTGCCCCGTGGGGTTGGGTACCCACGTCGGGCAGAACTGCTGCGCTCCGTCTCGCCCCGAGCTGCAGCGTCTGCAGGGCGTACCCGGGGGTGAAAATAACCAACAGGCCCCACGGGTACTTGCTAGGCATCAAGGCATCAGATTTCTGGAAATATATGTATGTAAAATAGTAGGTTCTTGGAATTCATAAAACTGAGCAATTGCATAAATCCATGTCAACTGTTTTGAAGGGAAGGTTTGTGTGTTGGGTGGCAGTTTTTAATTTCAGTATTATTGCTGGCGACATTTACGTTCCTTGGGGAGATCTCTGCTGTAACTGCACAGGGTGAGCTGGAGGTTGGTAGGAGTAACGTATTCACCAAGCGGGTACTGCAGTACAGCTGGTGCTGCTGTAAATTTGCTTCTGCTTTTTCCTGCCTTCACACTTGCGCTCACTGCAGCTCCTTGGCAAGTGACGTCAGAATGTTTCATCCCATGGAAGCGCTGCAGCCACGACCATCCATTTCTGTACGGTGGCGTTAAGGCGCTGTGCCTACGGGCGCATACACCGGAGTCCCTGCTCTGTAGCTGCAGGGGCCATAGAGGAGTTTTTTTTCTGTTGGTCCATCTCCACAGAATGATTTTTTTAAGCTTTTTTTTAGACCTTCTCTGATCAAGAGATCCCTACACGGGGATCTGTATGCTTTTGAGGTAATCTGACCAGAAATGACTGCCACATCTATAGAGCCAGTTATTCCATAGTTCAGCTTGTAGGTGTCCATATGCTCTGCTTGACAGGTCAGTCAACTGGACCTCTCTGTCAGTAGTTTAACTGAGTGTAGTCACCACCCACTTCTTACTGGTAGCTAATGTTGCAAGACAAGTGAAATTTCATCTTCTGGACTTAATGCTCAACAGGGAAAGCATGTGACTTCGCTATGGAAAATCCCAGGATAGCAAACTCGTCTTTTAAAAAATAACTGTACTTAATACTGGTGCCGTTACTAACACGCTAACCGTGTTCCTGTTCAATCCACAGTTGTTGCTATATATGACTATACAAAGGACAAAGACGATGAGCTGTCGTTTATGGAGGGTGCAATCATTTATGTGATAAAGAAGAACGATGACGGCTGGTATGAAGGAGTTTGCAATCGAGTAACTGGCTTGTTTCCTGGGAATTACGTTGAATCAATCATGCACTATGCCGATTAAAATCCTTTGCTTTTCAAAGTTGGGTCTTGTATTCAGTCATACCATGATTATTTACAAGGGGTAATTAAAAGCTAACAGAATTGTCTTAATATACTTTAAAAAAAAAAATGTGCCCGTTTCTTCAGGCCATACTGTTTAATGGTATGATTGAACGTCCATCTCTCTGAGTCTCTGGAGACAGTATGTCTTACCTGATGGCAATTTGTAAAACAAGCAACTGTCTATAACTGGTTATACTTATTTACTTATGCATTGTTAATTTTATGACCAGCCTAAATATTCTGGGGAAGTAGGGTATAATATTTAATGAACCATGATCAGATCGTGCCATTACATTTTTCAGTACAGCATGGTAACTAACACTACGTTAGACTAACATATTAAAATCTGGATGAGAAGTTTAATGTTAGTGCTGGTCATATTACTTTTTGTTTAGACTCTTTGCTCATTCTTGAACTATATTTGTTTAAAGCATGCATACAAACTTATGTATTGAAATATACTTTTTTAAAAATCCAAGATGCTTCCAATTGTTGTAATCTTTACCTGGAGTATTCTCACTGAAGTCTATTACAATGAGTTGTTTGGGTCTAAGGTGTCCATGTGAATCAAAAAATGGGTGGTCTTATGTATGTGTAATTTGTACCCAAGTTTTTTTAATGAGTAAATTTACATTATGACTTTTTCCATTCATAAATATATAAGTGAACCAAAGGTCTTGTCCATTACTTTGTTGGTTGGCTTGGCAAAGAAGTTTGGAATGCTAACGTAGCGAAACCATGGCTGTGTTATCCCAGGCAATGTACTAAAAAGCAAATGTTTGTAACGTGACTTTATCACTGACAGAGGGCAAATAAATTAGATATGAAACCTGAATCACACATTTATACATACTCTTAAAAGTTCTTTTCTTCCAAATTTAATTTTAGCGAGGGTTCTCGATTGGCTCTAGTTACCTAGAGGCAGTAAGTTGGACACCATCTGTAACTGACAGTTTCTCCGTGGAGACCCTACCAGGTTGGTGATGTGTCCAGCGGAGCAGGGACGGGCTGTCCTCAAGAGACAAAGGGGAACAAGCGTGACAGGAACTTGGCCATTGTGTTCAGAGATCCCAGGCAGAGATAGTTAGAGAAGGTGCACTTCCCTGTTCTACAAACTCTGTGGCTTAAAGAACCCGGGGAGGAATGCGGTAGTACTGGATAATTGCTGCAGGAGGAATGTGTCTGGGACTTCAAAGCGGCTTTCTAGGAGGGTACTGAATATTCTCTATGACTGAGGGAGGGAAGGTGAGGGAGTTGAAGCTTTGACTGGCTGTTGAATCAGTTCATTTTTAGCGTGAGCTAGAAATACCAAGCCTTTCTTAACTGCAGCAGTCTCAAATGCTGCATCTTGTTACCCGCTCGCAAGCAGCAACCAATAGCATACCTGTGTTGCCTTGTGAAGGGGAAAATTTCTCATTGATGAATATAACCAATTAAAGTACACATATAGGCTTTCATAATATACCCATTTCCATAAATACAATTCCAGGTACTTCCGTAGTTTAAACAGCCAGGAAAGCATTCAAACCATCTCTCTTCACGGGAGTTCACAGATAGCGGTAACGTGCATGCTCTGTTTATTGGCATGAACAATAGAAATTTGGAACAACTTCGGTTCTCATACACTGATTTGGATTTATTCTCATTGTGGCCTTTGTGCATCAACGTGTAAACATCTTCCCCGCC